>ML309491.1:0-104252 GCA_005239505.1 Nicotiana paniculata
ATCCGCTCCCTTTAAGGGTTAAGATCATGCTCTCTTCAATTCTTCTCTAATCTATATATGGCCCAAGCATAACATAGATAGTACATGAAACCTAATCAATGGCCAATCAATTAAGCAATGAAATATAGAATTGAAGAAACAACCATATGTTGAGTAAACTATATTCAAAGTCAAATTAATGTCGAATAACAATATTCATGGCTAAACCACAACCCCAGAACAATGGGTGTTTAGCCACTCATGCTTTGATCAAACAATTGCATAAATGTGCATGAACTGCAAATACTTGAATAAAACTGAAGAAAACTGATAATCGTTGCTCCTTCAATGAATCCGTGTGTGTATCTGTCTCCCAAAAGTCGTCTCTCCCCTTTGTGATATGTTTTTGGGTCTATTTATATGGTTGGAATAAACCCTACCCGTCTAAAAGACTCCTATCTTGGCTTGGAAACTCTTAAGACCATTAAAACTCGGATCTCGTCGAAATAGGCACCCAGGCATTATGGGTCTAACGCCTGGGTAACGCCAGGCCCCCCAGGCGTTTTGGCTCTAACGCCTGGGTAACGCCAGGCTNACTCCATTAAGCACACATGGCGTGTATTTTTATCATTAAAATACCTAAAATGCACGGTATATAATGCTAAAAGTCATGAATTCTAGCCACGCATCAGTATTCCCGATCTCTGGAGGATCATGAGCAACATTTGAGAGTTGTGCTTCAGACCTTGAGGGAGAAGAGACTATATGCGAAATTTTCGAAGTGTGAGTTCTTGCTTGATTAAGTAGTGTTCTTGGGGCACATGGTGTCCAGTGAGGGTATTTAGGTTGACCCAAAGAAGATAGAGGCAGTGCAGATCTGGCCTAGACCGTCATCAGCTACCGAGATTCGCAGTTTCCTTGGTTTGGCAGGGTACTACCACCGTTTCGTATAGGGATTTTCATCTATTGCATCACCTATGACCAGACTAACCTAGAAGGGTTCTCAGTTCAGGTGGGCTGAGGAGTGTGAGGAGAGCTTTCAGAAGCTCAAGTTTATTGTGATGCCTCGAGAGTTGTCCTTGGAGCGGTTTTGATGCAGAACGGTAGGGTGATTGCCTACACGTCAAGACAGTTGAAGGTGCACGAGAAGAATTATCCAGTGCACGATCTTGAGCTAGCAGCTATTGTTCACGCCTTGAAGATTTGGCTTCATTATTTGTATGGAGTGGATTGTGAGATTTTAACCGATCAGCATAGTTTGCAGCATCTGCTTAAGTAGAAGGATCTGAATTTGCATCAGAGGAGGTGGTTGGAGCTTCTCAAGGATTATGACCTCACTATTTTATATCATCCGGGGAAGTCCAATGTAGTGGCCGATGCCCTGAGTCGCAGAGTGGAGAGTTTGGGGAGTCTATCCTACCTTCCAACAGCAGAGCGGCCACTAGCACTTGATGTTCAGGCTTTAGCGGGTCAGTTGGTGAGATTGGATCTATCAGCGCCTCCGCGGGTATTGGCTTGTGTAGCCTCCAGATCTTCTCTTTATGATCAGATTAGAGCACGCCAATATGATGATCCACATTTTCTTGTTCTTCAGGATAGGGTTCGTCGTGGTGATGACAGGGATGTGGTTATTGGTGATGATGGGTTCATGAGGATGCAGGGCTGGATTTGCGTGTCCAATGTATATGGGCTTCGAGGTTTGATTCTAGCGAAGCCCATAGTTCGCGGTATTCCATCCACCCGGGTACCGGGAAGATGTATCAGGATCTGCGACAACATTATTGGTGGAGGCGGATGAAGAAAGATATTGTTGAGTTTGTGGCTCGGTGTCTCAACTGTCAGCAGGTCAAGTATGAGCACCAGAGACCAGGTGGATTGCTTCAGAGATTTGATATTCCGGAGTGGAAATGGGAGCGGATCACCATGGACTTCGTAGTTGGACTCCCACGGACTTCGAGGAAGTTTGATGCTATATGGGTTATTGTGGATCGGCTGACCAAGTCCGCGCACTTCATTCCTGTTGGTACTACTCATTCTTCAGAGCGGTTAGCTGAGATTTATATTAGGGAGATTCTCCGATTGTATGGGGTTCCAGTTTCTATCATTTTTGACAGAGGTACTTAGTTCACATCTCAGTTTTGGAGAGCCGTACAAAGAGAGTTGGGTACTCAGGTTAAGTTGAGCACAACGTTTCATCCTTAGACCGACGGGATGTTGGAGCGTACTACTCAGATTTTGGAGGATATGTTGCGTGCATGTGTCATTGATTTCGGGGGCACATGGGACCAGTTTCTGCCACTCGCGAAGTTTGCATATAATAATAGTTATCGGTCGAGTATCCAGATGGCCCCGTATGAGGCTTTCTATGGTAGGAGGTGTAGATCTCCGGTTGGTTGGTTTGAGCCGGTCGAGGCTAGGCTATTGGGCACATACATGGTTCAGCATGCGTTGGGTAAGGCAAAGTTAATTCAGGGGCGGCTTCGGACGGCGCAATCTAGGCAGAAGAGCTATGTGGACAGGAAGGTCCGGGATGTTTCTTTCATGGTTGGGGAGAAGGTGTTGCTGAAGGTGTTACCCATGAAGGGTGTTATGGGTTCGGGAAGAGAGGAAAGCTGAGTCCCAGGTTCATTGGGCCATTTGAGGTGCTTCAGAGGATTGGGGAGGTGGCTTATAGACTTTCCTTGCCTCCTAGCCTGTCGAGTATTCATCCGGTGTTCCATGTTTCGATGCTCTGGAAGTATGTTGGTGACCCGTCCCATGTTTTTGACTTCAGCACGGTTCAACTCGAGGGCGATATGTCATATGAGGTAGAGCCAGTGGCTATTTTGAGTCGTCGGGTCAGAAAGCTGAGGTTTAAAGATATAGCTTAAGTGAAGGTTCAGTGGAGGGGAAAATTGGTGGAGGATGCCACCTGAGAGACCGAGCAAGAGATGCGGAGCAGATATCCTCACTTATTCGAGACTCCAGGTATGTTTCTAGACCCGTTCGAGGACGAACGTTTGTTTAAGAGGGGCAGGATGTAACGACCCGGCCGGTCGTTATGTGAGATTAGCCTCGTTTCCCCCATTTATTCTTTATCATATGCTGCTTAGCCTATTTATGTGGTGTTGGGTCGGTTGGTTCGGGTTCAGAGTGGTCGCAGTGAGAACTGAGACACTTTGTCTCTTAAATTAGCTTAATAGTTGAAAAAGTCAATTGGGAGTTGACTTGTTGGTAAACGACCTCGGAATGCGGATTTTATGGCTCAGATAGATTCGTTAGGTGATTTGGGACTTAGGAGCATGTTCGGAATGAAGTTTTGATGTCCGGTGTAGAATTAGACTTGAATTGGCGAAAGTTAGTTTTTGATGATTTCTGGTCGGCAGTGGAAAATAGGCTATCAGGGTCGGAATGGAATTCCGACAGTTGGACTAGGCTCATAATGTCATTTTGGATATGTGTGCAAATTTTCAGGTCAATGGATGTGTTTTGGTTGGTTTCGGCATCATTGGCGAGATTTAGAAGTTTCAAAGTTCTTAGGCTGGAATTTGATGTAATTTTTGTGTTTTCGTGTTGTTTTTGGTGTTTCGAAGGCCCGGCTAAGTTTGAATGATGCTATGGGGTGTGTTGGTATGTTTGGTTGGGGCCCCGAGGAGCTCGAGATTGATTTCGGATGGTTAGCGGGGGGATTGAACTTAGGAAAATTGCAGCAAATAACTGCTGGTGTTAATCTTCTGGTGTGGCTGCACTTACAGATGGGAAGCCGCAGGTGCGATGCCGCAGGTGCAAAGGACCTTGCGCAGGTGCGAAGATAGGCCAGGCAAGAGGGATCCGCATGTGCGAAGCATGGGACGCACCTGTGAAGCCGCAGGTGCGGAAAGTGTCTCGCAGGTGCGAAGTTTGGACTGTTAGTGGGATTTCGCAGGTGCGCTCCTGGGACCGCAGGTGCGGATTCGCAGATGCGAGGAATTTGTCCGCAGGTGCGGATTAACTGGGAAGAACAGTATAAAATGGTGCCTCCGCGAATATTTTGGCATTTCCTCCATTGTTGCATGCAGATTTAGCTGGATTGAGAGCAAATTGAAGGGGAAATTCGAAGGGCTTCGGTGGAGGTAAGTTCCCGGATCATAAAACTCGTCTCTATGTTATTTTGTTCTGGATTAAGCTTGAAACTTGGGGAAATTAAAGTAAAAAAGTTGGGGAAAATGGGAGGAAGTTTGGAAAATTCTTTTGGCGATTTGAGTAGGCAATTGTGGTCCGATTGTGGTGTTCTTGGTGTGTGTAGAATCGTGGGAGGATGAGGATTCTAGTGATGTAAATTTTATTGAATTTTGAGACGTGGGCCCGGGGCTCGGGTTTGGACGAATTTCGAGAATTGTGTTTAAATTGATAATTTTTATTGGGTTTTGTTCCTTTAGCATATATTGATGATGTTAATCTGGTTTTGGTTAGATTCAAAACAATCGGGAGCCAAATTGAGGGGCAAGAGCATCGCGGATTAGTATTGTGGCCCGGTAGAGGTAAGTAATGGCTATAAATCTTGTCCTGAGGGTATGAAACCCCGGACTTCATATTTCTCACTGTTTTTAGAACGGCACACATATCAGATTACGAGTATGTGGTGCACACTGATTTTTGGATTTGACTTGGTCCTCTCCGCGACAACTATTGAGTTGCGTATTTTACTCTAAATCATATGTTAAAAATCAAATGTTAAATTGTGTTCTCCCCCGTGTTTGGGCCTCGTGCCGACTTGTTTAGACCCCTTGGGGGATTTTTACTGCTATTTCCTCACTGTTGATTTATGATTTACACTCAGTCATATTGTTCTTAGTTGTTTTTGAAACTCAACCTTATTTACACTATTTTGAGATATAAAAATGATGTTTTGGGTCGAGTACCCCTTTTACTGATACGCCTTAGGGCCTTTTGAGAGGTTCTGATTGAGTGAGGCCGAGGGCCTGATTGTGAGGATATGATACGCCACGAGGTAGCTTGATATTAGCGCTTGGGCTGAAGGAGCCACTCTGGAGTTTGTACACACCCCCAGTGAGCGCAGGTACCTACTGAGTGCCGAGTGCCGAGTGCCGAGTGATGAGTGATGAGTGATTGGGAGGCATGATTGACAGTGAGGTTTCCCGAGGGGCTGATATTGGGTGGCTGTGAGGTGCTGAGTGATGTTCTTCCCGAGGGGCGATTTATGATTCATGTTTCTGCCCGAGGGGCTACTTATGATTTATTTCATTTTTACACTAAATCTTTCGGTTATTTTTATTTCTGAAATTGTTGGAGAAACACATTTTTCAAAGGATTTTTCTGAAGTTTGTTTTAAGGCATGATGCTTTCATATATCTATGTATATACTGTTGAGAAGAAAAGGCTGTGCTTATTGTGAATTGATGATATTGATTTTTATGTGTTTCTTGCCGCTTAGACTTGATTTATTCTCATTACTACTAATTTGGCGTACTCAAATTACTCCCTGCACCCCTGTGTGCAGATTCAGGTGCAGATACTGAGCGTTAGCATCTATTCCGTGCAGAGCCGGAGTTTGGGATATAGAGGTAGTTGTTCAGCGTCCAAAACATCTCTGTTTTTACCTTTTTTTGGTTGTATCTATCTATTCGTTAAGAGATTTTGTAATATATAGTAGACTTGTTGATATATTTGTTAGATGCTCATGACCTGTTTACTCTGGATTTTGAGATGGTTTACACTATTTAGCTATTTATTTTGCCTAATGAATTCAGTAATTCTATATACTTTATGAAATGTTGAAAATTGATTGAATTTTAGAAAGAAACTGTGATTTTGTGATTGTTGGCTAGCCTAGTTCACGATAGGCTCCATCACGGCCAGTTAGGATTTGGGGTCGTGACATGAAGTTTGGAAGATTGAGAGGTTTGACCAATAGTTGACTTTGGTGATATCGTGGTCGAAATGCGATTATGAGACTTGGAACAGCTCCGTTATGTCATTTGGGACTTGCCTGCAAATTTTTCCGTCATTCTGAGTTGGTTTGATAGGTTTCGGCGCGAGTTTTAGAAGTTGGAAGATTTGAAAGTCCATGAGTTCGATTCATGGTGCGATTCGTAGTTTTGATGTTGTTTGATGTGATTTAAGACCTCGAGCAGGTCCGAGTTGTATTTTGGGACTTATTGGTATGTTTGGACGTGGTCCCGAGGGGCTCGGGTGAGTTTCGAATAGGTTTGGGTTGTGTTGCGCTCGTTTTTATGTTTTGACTTCGTTTCTTCAAGAAAAAATGGTACCAAATTAAGCAAATGAGCTCCAATTTCTGTTTTGATCGAAGAATTAGATCCGTATCGTAATTATGGAGGCGTAGAAAAAAAATCGTTGAATTTGGACATCGTATGAGGAAGTTATGCTCATTTTAGTGTCAGAGAAGAGAGCTGGTGCTGGTGCTTCGCAGATGTGAAGTTAGGTCCGCATCTGCGACCCCACAGGAGCGAAAAATGGTCCGCAAAAGTGGAAATTACAGTTGGAAATGCGCATGTGCGGATTTTTTGTAGCAAAACATAAAATCCCTGAGTATAAGTAAATCAGACCGCGCTATTTTGGTATTTTGAGCATATCTTAAGTTCTGGAGCTCCGATTGAGGTGATTTTTATGGGGTTCTTCTCGTCTTTTCATGGGGGTCAGTATCTAACTATAATTTTTGTATTTTAATATGATTATAGAATTTCATATTTGAATTAATCCATATTTTGATTGGAGAATTTTGGGTTTTTATCAAAAACTTTTCTAAAGAGATTAATTGACTTTAGAACATCGATTCAGAGTCAGAATTGCATGAAATTAGTACGATTGGACTCGTAATTGAATGGGTGTTCGAATTTTGTGAGTTTTGTCGGGTTCCAATGTGCGGGCTCGGGGGTGGACTTTTGTGTCAATTTTTAGTTTTGGATAAATATTGAAGCTTTATTATCCGGAATAGTTTCTTACGAGTTTTATTTATGCTTGACGTTATTTTGCCTAGATTTGAGCTGTCCGGAGGTTATTTCACTTGAGAAGTTCATTTTAGAGTAGCGGTATAGCTTCTTTGAGGTAAGTATCTTGCCTAACCTTGTGTGGGGGAACTACCTCTAAGGATTTGAGTCTTTTATACTAATTGTATCATGTAAAGTCCTTGTACGCGAGGTGACGAGTACGTGCGCGGGCTTATTTGTGGGAAATTTACCCTTTAGGGATCGTAGGTTTTATGTTCATTAGATATGGAGTTGTTTTATTATGTTATGTTTTCCCATTTACTAGTTTCACCACAACGTGTTTTATTTGGAATTAATTGCTTCATGTTCCACTCATAGTTTCACCTCTTGTGAGCCTTAACTGAAGTTGTTTCCTCTTTGATTGCCATGCTATCCTTTCCTAACTGCTTATCTTTATTTGAAATTATTATTATCTCTTCTGTAATTGTTTATCCTTATTTGAAATTATTGACTCGTGATAACTCCCTTGTTGTTGAATTGCACTTATGTGGATATAATTGCTACACAATATCTTGTACTTGTTGAGCTATTTCTAGGTGGTATCATTATTTTTTGTTGTGTCTTTCCTTGTGAGTTTCTTTCTTCCGTTTCTTTGAGTTCTAGAATTTCTGAGTTGATTTATTTGCCGTACTCTTGTGTTATTTCATTGTTGCTGTTGTACTTGTTATTGTGATGCATGAGGTTTCTGTCGTGCGGTTGTTCTTGTGATGCATGAGGTTTCTGTCGTGCGGTTGTTCTTGTGATGCATGAGGTTTCTATCGTGCGGTTGTTCTTGTGATGCATGAGTTTTCTATCGTGCGGTTCTTTTTGTGATGCATGAAGTTTCTGTTGTGCGGTTGTTATTGTGATGCACGAGGTTTCTGCCGTGCAGATATTATTGTGTTGCACGAGGTTTCTGTCATGCTATTATTACTATTCTTATTTTCACATGCGGCGTGACAAGGCGGGATATATACGTGGGTTGCGCATGTAGCGAGACAAGGTGGGAACAGTATTATGCACGTGTGGCGAGACAAAGTGGGCATTTACTTTATTATTGCACACGTGGAGAGATAAGGTGGGCTATGTCGGGGATTGATTGTGATGATTTGTGATGGCCTGGAGGCATTGTTATTGTTGTTATTTGCGTAGCGGTGTGCCTACTCTGTGTGAGTTATACAGTGTTCATTTCATGGTGATCGTTTCTTATGTGTGATTCATTGTCGTTACTCTTACTTGTTGACTGGAACTATGATAGAACACTAACACAAGCATACACATAGTTAATAACCCCTAACGATTCAAGAAAATGGATCCTGATTTTATTGATCGTTTCTATATACCCTCGTCTATTTTCCTCTACGTGAGAAGGGTTCTATTGGAACATGCATCGACCGTGCAGTTATTAGCTAAAATGAGGGAACAAGATGCCAAGCATTTAGGGTTCACAAATTGGGACCCGTGCTTTATGAATATTTTGAGGTTCTATACCTCGTGGAGATTATTGGATAAAACCTAGTGTGAAAGTGGTTATTCGCATCTAGTTTCTACCTGTCATTCCTTTAATTATTTTCACCTAATTTAAACTGTGTTCAACTTATTCTTGTGTGTTATTACTTGTGGTTTTCCGTTGTTAATGGTAGTTTCTATTTCCTATGGTAAGAATTGTATCGTTATTGTCATTATGCGTAGTTTTGTTATACTCTGTTAGTCTCCACTTATACTTGCTAAGTTTATTTAGTCCATTAGGTGTCTTGACTGTTCGTCGTCGCTAATCCACTGAGGTTAGTCTTGATACTTGTTGTGTACCATTATGGTGTACTCATACTACACTTCTGCACATTTTTGTGCAGATCCAGGTATATCGTAGTCAGTCGATCGCTTGTTAACTGTGCGGATTTTGCTGTGGAGACTCAACGTAAACCTGTTGCTGCATTCGCAGACTTTGGAGTCACCTTCTGATGTTGTGTTTATACTATTTGTCCTTATTTCAAAAGAGTTGTATTTGTAGACCTCCTAGTAACTCAGTAGAGCTTATGACTTGTACTACCGGTTTTAGGATTAGTAGTTCTTAAATAGTTTTTTATTTTGAAATCGTCAGGTGTTGGTTAAATATTGTTGCAATTTAGCTAACGTATGGCCGACCTAGTCCTAAGACTAGGTTTCATCACGACAACTAACATAGGGAATTTGGGTCGTGACAAGTTGGTATTAGAGCTCTAGGTTCATAGGTGCTACGAGTCATAAGCGAGTTTAGTAGAGTCTTGCAGATCGTTATGGATACGTCTGTACTTATCTTTGAGAGTCTATGAAATTATTAGGACATTTTGAGCTTTTATCATTCCATTCTCTCACAGATGGTGAGGGCACGAGCTGTTGTTATTGATGACGCTGCCCCGAAACAGGTGTCGCTAGGGGCAGAGGTAGAGGCCGAAGAGGAGAATGTGCCGCAGATAGGGCACCTACCAAAGGAGAAGTTGAGGAGCCTCCAGTAGCTCCAGTTGGGGTACAGGTACCAGAGGCGCCTGTTGTTACCCCCGGACTTCAGGAGACATTAGCACAAATCCTGAGTATATTTGGTACATTAGCTCAGGCAGGGTTGATTCCGGTTGCACCAGCTACTTCACATACTGGGGAAGGAGCTCATACTCCCGCCGCCCATACTCCAGGGCAGCACATTCTCATTGGTCAGGTTCCAGGTGTCATGGCGACACAACCTGTGATTAGGGCAGCAATATCTGAGGAAGAGTAGCTTCGACTTGCAAGGTTCAAGAAGTATGACCCTCCTACTTTCAGTGCTTTGGCTTCTGAGGGTGCATGGGGTTTTCTAGAGGAGTGCCACCACATTATCCATACTATGGGTATTGTGGAGATGAGTCGGGTTGCTTTTACTACGTTCCAGCTTAGGGGAGCAACTTATTAGTGGTGGCGGGCTTATAAGTTGGGTAGCTCGGCCGAGGCAGCTTCACTTACATGGGCTCAATTTTCAAAGATGTTCCTGAGAGAGTTTGTACCTCATTACCTTCGCGATGCATAGCGCACGAAGTTTGAGCAGATGTGCTAGGGCACTATGTCAGTATTAGAGTATGCCATTAGATTCAATGATTTGGCACGACATGCACCTGATTTGGTCGCTACAGTTAGAGAGCGTGTCCACAGATTCATTGAGGGGCTCAGGCATGATATCCGGTTCAGCATGGCTCGGGAGTTGGAGTCGGATGTTTCATTTTAGTAGGTGGTAGAAATCGCTCGCTGATTGGAGGGCATGTGGGACTAGGAGAGATAGCAGGCGAGTTCAAGAGAGAGAGGACAGGGAGGCTAGGAGGCCTCGCAGACCGGAGAGATCTTCTAGTCCTTATTTTGGAGGCAAGGTACGACATGGTAGAGGTTTTGTGGGTTAGCCAGTTAAGTTTTCACTCTAGGCTTCGCACGATGTTTCAGGTGCTCATGGGTCTCAGAGTAGCCGTACCTTGTAGTTTCCACAACCACGTTAGTAGAGAGGTTGCTTTGAGTGTGGAGATACCAGTCACATTGTGAGGTATTGTCCCAAACTCGGAAAAAATATGTCGGAACGTGGTAGTCAGGCGAGTAGAGGGTGCCCAAGAGAGGGAGGCCGGACCCATTGATGTGTTTCACATAGTAGGTCTGAAATCGCTACACCAGGTGATGTCATACATGCATGATTTTGATTTGTTATAGAGGAGCACCATTCGTATTTTGTTTCGGTTCTGCTTATCGAGGTGAGTCCTCCTATTTTGCTTCAAATGTGGGTGAGTTTCGTGATTTGGTATGTTGTTTATGTGTTTACTCTGGTTGGGAGACTCTCTAGTGATAACCCATGTCTATCATTTGTTTTTATTCATTATTGACAGTTACAAAACTAGAAGTGAATTCTTGTTGTCCATTACGGTAGGTTTTGATGTGATTCCTGAGTAATTTGGTTACGATTTGTGATTAAGATGCTCTACCGGGGTGATATTTCAGTGAATGTTGTGATTTTAATGGTGGAACTTAATTAGTGGAAGGTTTCGGTTGTTATGATGTGTTTTCTACCTGTGATTCAGATTTGAGGGTGAGACCTTCGCGATTTCATGTGATTTGATATGTTTGAACCGGGCTGCGTGCCATGGTGGAAGTTATATCAGGATGAGATCCTTGTTATTTTTTCATATACTTTTATTTTTCCTTGTATATTGATTCATAGGATGGTACTGATAGAGAGTCGTGTCTGTCGGCCTTGTTCGATATGTCTCTTATGTGTTTATCCTTACACATTCAGTCATTTTTGTGCTGCACTCATTGATTTTTAGCTTGCATGGTGTGTGGAGGGTTGAAATAGGGTTCTAATGGATATGAGGCTAATGGCCGATGCTGACGTTGATTTCTGGAAGCTTTGTAATCAGAGATGTTATTATGGGCATATATGTGATGTGTTACGACGGGTGGTTGTACCTCGTAGGTGTGAGCATAAGTTGTTGCAGCTGGTTGAGGTCGATACCAGATGTGGAGGTAGGAATCAAGTCTTTTGGAGATGAGCAAATGATGAATTTTTTTTATGCTAAGGCTTATTAGTATTGGTGGAAGGGATAAATTACAGTTGAGATGCTGTCATCAGGTCTATGTGGATTGGTGTAACGACCCAGCCGGTCGTTCTGTGATATTAGCCCAGTTTCCCCCCATTTCTGCTTTATCATATATTGCTCAGCCTGTTTATGTTGTGTTGGGTCGTTTGTTTGGGTTTGGAGTGGTCATGGTGAGAATTGAGACACTTAGTCTCTTAAATTACCTGGGAGTTGGCTTATTGGTAAACGACCTCGGAATGAGGATTTTATGGCTCAGATAGCTTCGTTAGGTGATTTGGGACTTAGGAGTGTGTTCGAAATGAAGTTTTGATGTCCGGTGTAAAATAAGGTTTGAATTGGCGAAAGTTAGCTTTTTGGCGATTTCCAGTTGGCGGTGGAAAATAGGCTATCGGGGTCGGAATGGGATTCCAAAAGTTGGAGCAGGTTTGTAATGTCATTTTGGATATGTGTGCAAAATTTCATATCAATCGGATGTGTTTTGGTTGGTTTCGGCATCATTGGCGAAATTTAGAAGTTTCAAAGTTCATAGGCTTGAATTTGATGTAATTTTGGTGTTTTCGTGTTGTTTTTGGTGTTTCGAAGGCCCGACTAAGTTTGAATGATGTTATGCGGTGTGTTCGTAGGATTGGTTGAGGTCCCGGGGGCCTCGAGTGTATTTCAGATGCTCAAACGGGCACTTTTTCGTCTTAAGGAGTATGCTATTTTCTGGTGTTTTAGAAGCAATGATTTCTTCACTGCGATCGCGTGGATTCATCCACGATCGCGTAGAGTAAAAGAGTGGGGCAGGAATTTTGTTCTATGCGATCGCGTGGTTAGGATTGCGATCGGATAGGTTGAGCAGGTGAAGCAGTGCGATCGCGTGGGCTTTGGTGCGATCACATAGAGGTTCTGAGGCGCGTGTGTGGGATGGAGATTTGTTCTATGCGATCGCGTGTGTTGGTATGCGATCGCATAGAGTGGGCTGGTCTGTGCATCACAATTGCATGGCTATAGTTGCGATCGCACTGAAGGGATTATAAGTGCTGGGCAGAATGTTTTAAAGCCCATTGTTGCGAAATTTTTACCATTTTCCTCCATTGATAAGCGGCTTTAGAGCTATTTGAGAAGGTTTGAAGAAGAAATCAAAGAGGCTCACTTGGAGGTAAGGTTTCCAACTTCATAACTCGTTTCTATATTGTTTTCTAAGTAACTAAACCGGAAAATTGTTAAAATTAAACCCAAAATTTGGGTAGGATAAGTGCGTGGGATTGGAATTTTCTTTTGAGGAATTGAGTGGGAAATTGTGGTCTGATTTTAGTGTTCTTGGTATGTATAGAATCGTGCAAGGACGAGGATTCTAGTGATATAAATTTTATCGAATTCCGAGACGTGAGCCCGGGGCTCAGGTTTGGCCAAATTTCGAGAATTGTGCTAAAATTTGTATCTTTGGATTGGGTTTCGTTTCGTTAGCGTATATTGATGATGTTAATCCGGTTTTGGTTAGATTCGGAGCATTTGGGATCCGATTCGAGGGGAAAGTGCATCAGAGTAGCTTTTGGGCTGTTTGGAGGTAAGTAACGATTGTAACTCTAAACCTGAGGGTATGACACCCCGTTATTTGATATTGTGTTGATAAATGAGGTGACGCACATACTAGGTGACGAGTGTGGGGGCGTGCACCAATAGGGATTGTGACTTGGTCCGTCCCGTAGCGACTATTAATCCGCGTATTCGATTTGAAACCTTATGACATCCTGTCTTTTAGAAGTTTATACTTGTTATGGGCTGTGAGCCATGTTTGACGCCTTGTGCCGATCTGTTTAGACCATCAGGGGGTACTTTTACACTATTCTACCACTATGTTGTTGTTATTTTCACGGTTATCACACTGCTTTGAAATCTCTGAAAAGTATTTTGGGCTGAGTCCCGTAAGTTGAGATAAACTGCCCAAGTGGCCTGTGAGGGTGACTGAGTCAGGCCGAGAGCCGAGTATGTGAGGATAGCTATGAATCGGGCTGTATGCCACAACAGTATATATGTTATATATTACATATGGGTCGGGCTGCACGCCGCATCAATATAGATTATATATATATAGATCGGACTGCACGCCGCAGCAATATATGTTATATATGGATCGGGCTGCACGCCGCAACAGATATAGCGCTTGGGATGAATGAGCCCCTCCTGGAGTATGTACACCCCCAGTGAGCGCAATCGACTATTATGTGGATCAGGCTGCACGCCGCAGTGTATGTTACATATGGATCGGGCTGCACGTCGCAGCAACGGTATATATATATATAAATAGTAGTGGAGCAGGCTGCCCACCGCAGCATTTGTGTGTGTTCATGGTACTTGCTGAGTACGAGTGTTAAGTGAGAGCATGAGATACTGATAATGGAGTCACGAGTGACTGAGAGGCTTACCCGATAGGCTTTATTGTGAGTGACACTGTGCCCGAGGGGCTTATATTTTATAAAAATGTTGTTTACTCTTCTTTACACTAAGCCTCTGATAATAAATGTTGGGTAACTATTTTTATACGAGATTTTTGAATGGAAACCGGAGTTGATGAAATATTCGGAATTGTAGAATTCCTGACTTGATTTATTCATTTCCATTGTTATTCTTTATATGGATTTTCTTGATTTAAATGCTCGTCACTACACTCAAGTTTTTAGTTACATTAATTACTTACTGAGTTGGCGTACTCACGTTACTCCCTGCACCTCTGTGTGCAGATCCAGGTACCGGACCATCTCACTAGTTTATTTCCGGACGAGCTTGGAGTTGTTCGAGGATTGAGGTAGCTGCTCAACATCCCCAGCTCACTTTCTTTCCTTCCCTCAGATCATAGTTTCTTTTGGTCTTTTGTACCTCAGAATTTTGTTGTAGCAAGTCACAATGTTGTACATTATATTTTCAGTCTTATATGCTCATGACATTTGACTCCAGGTTTTGGGGAAATATATATTTATTTGATCTCATTCTGCTATTTTAAAATCTGCTAAAATTTTGGGAAAATTATGATATTTATATTGATAATCTGAAATGGTTGACTAGCCTAGTTCCATGATAGGAACCATTACGGCCGGTTAGGATTTGGGGTCGTGACAAGTTGGTATCAGAGCCTAGGTTACATAGGACTCAATGGTCATGAGCAGGTTCAGTGGAGTCTTGCAGATCGGTACGGAGACGTCTGTACTTATCTTCGAGAGACTGCGGAACCCTTAGGCACAATCTCGTTTTTCTTGAATTCTGTCGTGCCATTTTGTTGATTCTGGAAATCTAAACTTCTGTTGTTTTCTTCTCTCACATATGGTGAGGACTCACGCTACCGATCAGGGCGATCAGCCACCAGCTGACCAATGAGGGGTCGGGGCCGTGGTAGAGGTAGGGGCCAGCCTGTGCGGTAGACAGCGAAGTATCAATTGATCCCCCTACTACTCAGGATCAGGTTCCCGCCGAAGATGCTCCAGCGGGACAGGCTCAGGCACCGGTAGTATTCCGGGTCTTCAGGAGACCCTGGCTCAGATCTTGACGGTGTGTACCACCCTTGTTCAGGCAGTTGCCACTACTTCTCAGTCCGGGGGAGGCAGTCAGACTCCAGTTGCCCGGACACCTGAGCAGGCTACTCAGAGCCAGCAAACATCGGGGGCGGTTCCAGCCCAACCGGTTGCTCCAGTTCGGGACTTCATGGTTCCGGTTATGCTAGAGGACGAGCAACGTAGACTGGAGAGGTTTAATAGACTACAACCTCCGACATTCAGTGGTGCTGAGGGGGAGGATGCCCAGGGTTTTCTAGACAAGTGCTAGAATGCTGCGTACTGCTGGGATTTTGGAGACCAGTGGGGTCTCATTTGCTACTTTTCAGTTCTCTGGTGCTGCCTTCACTTGGTGGGAGTCTTTTGAGAGGAGTAGGCCTGTTGGTTCAGCACCCCTTACCTGGCAGAAGTTCTCCACTATCTTCTTGGAGAAGTATGTACCCCACTCTCACCGGGAGGAGAAACGCATGCATTTTGAGCAGCTGCACCAGGGGGAGCTATCAGTGACGCAGTATGAGATGCATTTTTTGGAGTTGGATCGCCATGCCACCGATTTGGTCCCTAATGATAGGGAAAGGATTAGGAGGTTTATAGACGACCTTACTTATTAGCTCCGCCTTTTCATGAACCGGGAGAGAGAGTATCAGATGCTACATTGGAGCAGGTTATTGATATTACTCGAGATATTGAGTCGGTTCGCCGCTAGGAGCGGATAGAAATGGAGGCCAAGAGGCCTCGTGGATCGGGTGGTTCTAATGGTGCTCCTTCCAGGGGGTAGTTTCAGCATGGTAGAGGTCGTTCATTCAGGCCTCCTCGGTCAGGCCGCCCAGCCTATAGTGGTGCATCTTCAGGGCATGGTCCCCGCAGTTTTCAGCCCGGCCATTCTTCATTTGGTACCCTTCCAGCCCAGAGTGCAGCGCGAAAACCATCAATTCAGGGTTCTTCTATGCATGCTTCTCCTAGTGGCCATTCTAGTTCTAGGGGTTCATTTCAGTCCCAGTCTCCAGCTCTAGGGAGTTGTTATGGGTGTGGAGAGTTCGGGCATATGAGGAGGCAGTGTCCTCATCTTCTTGGAGGTCCATCTCAGCTGAGGAGCCAACCTTTGACTTCAGCTCCAGTTACTTCACCACCCACCCAGGCAGCCAGGGGTGGTAGTTAGTTAGCTGGAGGCTGCCCTAGAGGGGGAGGTCGAGCAGGTGGAGGTCAGGCCCGTATGAATGCCTTTCCAGCCAGGCCAAATGCTATGGCCTCCGATGTACTGATCGCAGGTATTGTCTCAGTCTGTTTCCGAGATGCTTTGGCTTTATTTGACCCTGGTTCTACATATTCCTATGTTTCTTCATATTTTTCCCATTTTCTGGATATGTCTCATGAGTCTTTAGTTACATCTGTTCATGTGTCGACCCCGTGGGCGATACTGTTATTGTGGACCGTGTGTATCGGTCATGTGTGATATCTATTGGGGGTCTGGAGACCGGAGTGCTACTGTTACTCAGCATGGTCCATTTTGATTCGATATTGGGCATGGACTGGTTATCTCCGTGTCATGTCGTTCTTGATTGTTACGCTAAGACCGTGACCTTAGCTATGCCCGGATATCTGAGGGTTGAGTGGAGAGGTTCTTCTGATTATGTGCCTAGCAGGGTGATTTACTACCTGAAGGATCAGCGTATGGTTGAGAAGGGGTGTTTATCGTATCTGAATTTTGTGAGGGATGTCAGTGGTGATACTCCCGCTATTGATTCGGTTCCTATGGTCCGTGACTTTCTGTACGTGTTTTCTGCAGACCTGCCAAGCATGCCACCTGACAGGGACATTGATTTTGGTATTGACCTGGTGCCAGGCACTCAGCCTATTTCTGTTCCACCTTATCGTATGGCACCAGCGGAGCTAAAGGAATTAAAGGAGCAGCTTCAGGAACTCCTAGATAAGGGGTTCATTCGGCCTAGCGTGTCACCTTGGGGTGCACCAGTGTTGTTTGTAAAGAAGAAGGATGGTTCTATGCGTATGTGTCTTGATTATCGGCAGCTGAACAGAGTTACGGTGAAGAAACGATATCCCTTGCCTCGTATAGATGACTTATTTGATCAGTTGCAGGGTGCCAGGGTATTTTCTAAGATTGACTTGCATTGCGGTTATCATCAGTTGAAGATTCGGGGGCCAGACTTCCCGAAGATTGCTTTCAGGACTAGATATGGTCATTATGAGTTTCTGGTTATGTCATTCGGGCTAACCAATGCCCTAGCAGCCTTTATGCACTTGATGCACAATGTATTTTGGCCTTATCTGGATTCTTTCGTCATTGTGTTCATTGACGGTATCTTGGTGTATTCCTGATCTCGGGAGGATCATGAGCAGTATTTGAGAGTTGTGCTTCAGACCTTGAGAGAGAAGAGATTGTATGCAAAATTTTCGAAGTGTGAGTTCTGGCTTGATTCAGTAGCATTCTTGGGGCACGTGGTGTCCAGTGAGGTTATTCAGGTTGATCCGAAGAAGGTAGAGGCGGTGCAGAGATGGACTAGACAGTCATCAACTACTGAGATTCGCAGTTTCCTTGGTTTGGCAGGGTACTATCGCCGATTCGTAGAGGGGTTTTCATCTGTTGCAGCACCTATGACCAGATTGACCCAGAAAGGTGCTCAGTTCAGGTGGACTGAGGAGTATGAGGAGAGCTTTCAGAAGCTCAAGTCAGCTTTGACTACAACTCCGGTATTGATTTTGCCTACGGGTTCAGGTTCTTATACAGTTTACTGTGATGCCTCGAGAGTTGGCCTTGGAGCGATTTTGATGCAAGATGGTAGGGTGATTGCCTACGCATCCAGACAGTTGAAGGTGCACGATAAGAGTTATCCAGTGCACGTTTTTAAGCAAGCAGCTATTGTTCACGCCTTGAAGATTTGGCGTCATTATCTGTATGGAGTGCATTGTGAGATTTTCACTGATCATCGTAATTTGCAGCATCTGCTTTAGCAGAAGGATCTGAATTTGCGTCAGAGGAGGTGGTTGGAGCTTCTTAAGGATTATGACCTCACTGTCTTATATCATTTGGGGAAGGCCAATGTAGTGGCCGATGCTCTGAGTCGCCGAGCAGAGAGTTTGGAGAGTTTAGCCTACCTTCCAGTAGCAGATCGACCTTTGGCACTTGATATTTAGGCTTTAGCAGGTCAGTTGGTGAGATTGGATCTATCAGAGCCTCCGCGGGTATTGACTTGTGTACCCTCCAGGTCTTCTCTTTATGATCAGATCAGAGCACGCCAGTATGATGATCCACACTTGCTTGTTCTTCATGACATGGTCGTTCGCGGTGATGCCAGGGACGTGGTTATTGGTGATGATCATGAGGATGCAGGGCCGGATTTGTGTGCCCAATGTAGATGGGCTTCGAGATTTGATTCTAGATGAGTCCCATAGTTCGCTGTTTCAATCGATCCGGGTGCCGCAAAGATGTATTAGGATATGCGACAACAATATTGGTGGAGGCGGATGAAGAGGAATATTGTTGAGTTTGTGGCTCGGTGTCTCAACTGTCAGCAGATCAAGTATGAGCACCAGAGGCCAGGTGGACTACTTCAGAGATTTGATATTTCGGAGTGGAAGTGGGATCAAATCAGCATGGACTTCGTAGTTGGGCTCCCACAGACTTCAAGGAGGTTTGATGCTATATGGGTTATTGTGGATCGGCTGACCAAGTCTGCGCACTTCATTCCTATTGGTACTACTTATTCTTAGGAGCGGTTAGCTGAGATTTATATCAGGGAGATTGTCCGATTGCATGGGGTTCCAGTTCCTATGACAGAGGTACTCAGTTCACATCTCAGTTTTGGAGAGCCGTACAGAGAGAGTTGGGTACTCAGGTCAAGTTGAGCACAACATTTCATCCTTAGACCGACGGGTAGTCGGAGCGTACTATTCAAATTTTGGAGGATATGTTGCGTGCATGTGTAATTGATTTTGGGGGTTCATGGGACCAGTTTCTGCCACTCACAGAGTTTGCATATAATAATAGTTATCAGTAGAGTATCCATATGGCTCCGTATGAGGCTTTATATGGTAGGAGGTGCAGATCTTCGATTGATTGGTTTGAGCCCGGCGAGGCTAGGCTATTGGGCACAGACTTGGTTCAGGATGCGTTCGGCAAGGTGAAATTGATTCAGCAGCGGCTTCACATGGCGTAGTCTTGGCAGAAGAGTTATGCGGACTAGAAGGTCCGAGATGTGTCTTTCATGGGGAGAAGATATTTTTTAAGGTGTAACCCATGAAGGGTGTTATGAGGTTTGGGAAGAGGGGAAATCTGAGTCCCCGGTTTGTTGGGCCTTTTGAGATGTTTCAGAGGGTTGGGGAGGTGGATTATAGACTTTCCTTGCCTCCCAGCTTATCGAGTATTCATCCGATGTTCCATGTGTCGATGCTCCGAAAGTATGTTGGTGACGCGTCTCATGTTTTGGACTTCAACACGGTTCAGCTTGAGGGTGATATGTCATATGAGGTAGATCCAGTGGCTATTTTGGGTTGCCAGGTCAGGCGGTTGAGGTCTAAGGATATAGTTTCAGTGAAGGTTCAGCGGGGAGGACAACCGGTGGAGGATGCCACCTGGGAGACCGAGCGGGAGATGCGGGACAAATATCCTCACTTATTCGAGACTCTAGGTATATTTTTAGGCCCGTTCGAGGAGGAACATTTGTTTAAGAGGGGGAGGATGTAACGACCTGGCTTGTCGTTCCGTGAGATTAGCCCCGTTTCTCCCATTTCTACTTTATCATATATTGCTCAGCCTGTTTATGTTATGTTGGGTCGTTTGGTTTGGGTTCATAGTGGTCGTGGTGAGAATTGAGACACTTAGTCTCTTAAATTAGTTGGGAGTTGTCTTATTGGTAAATGACCTCGGAATGCGGATTTTATGGCTCGGATAGCTTCGTTAGGTTATTTGGAACTTATGAGTGTGTTCGGAATGAAGTTTTGATGTCCGGTGTAGAATAAGGCTTGAATTGGCGAAAGTTAGTTTTTTGGCGATTTCTGGTCGGCGGTGGAAAATAGGCTATCAGGGTCGGAATGGGATTCCAAATGTTGGAGAAGGTTCGTAATGTCATTTTGGATATGTGTGCAAAATTTCAGGTATATCGGATGTGTTTTGGTTGGTTTCGGCATCATTGACGAAATTTAGAAGTTTCAAAGTTCATAGGCTTGAATTTGATGTTATTTTGGTGTTTTCGTGTTGTTTTTGGTGTTTTGAAGGCCCGACTTACTTTGAATGATGTTATGGGGTGTGTTGGTAGGATTGGTTGAGGTCCCGGGGGCCTTGGGTGTATTTCGGATGCTCAAACGGGCACTTTTTGGTCTTAAGGAGTCTACTGTTTTCTGGTGTTTTAGCATCAGTGATTTCTTCACTGCGATCGCGTGGATTCATCCACGATCGCGTAGAGTAAAAGAGTGGGGCAGATATTTTGTTCTATATGATCGTGTGGTTAGGATTGCGATCGGATAGGTTGAGCAGGTGAAGCAGTGCGATCACGTGGGCTTTGATGCGATCACATACAGGTTCTGAGGCGCATGTGTGGGATGGAGATTTGTTCTATGCGATCGCGTGTGTTGGTATGTGATCGCATAGAGTGGGCTGGTCTGTGCATCGCGATCGCACTGAAGGAATTATAAGTGCTGGGCAGAATGTTTTAAAGCCCATTGTTGCGAAAGTTTTACCATTTTCCTTCATTGATAAGCGAGTTTAGAGCTATTTGAGAAGGTTTGAAGAAGAAATCAAAGGGGCTCACTTGGAGTTAAGGTTTCCAACTTCATAAATCATTTCTATATCGTTTTTAAGTAATTAAACCGGAAAATTGAAGAAATTAAACCCAAAATTTGGGTAGGGTAAGTGCATGGGATTGGAATTTTCTTTTGAGGAATTGAGTGGGCAATTGTGGTCCGATTTTAGTGTTCTTGGTATGTATAGAATCGTGGGAGGACGAGGATTCTAGTGATGTAAATTTTATCAAATTCTGAGACGTGGGCCCAGGGCTCAGGTTTGGCCAAATTTCGAGAATTATGCTAAAATTTGTATCTTTCGATTGGGTTTTTTTCCGTTAGCGTATATTGATGATGTTAATCCGGTTTTGGTTAGATTCAAAGCATTTAGGAGCCAATTCAAGGGGAAAGCACATCGCAGAGTAGCTTTTGGGTAGTTTTGAGGTAAGTAATGATTGTAACTCTAAACCTGAGGGTATGACACCCCGTTATTTGATATTGTGTTGATAAATGAGGTGACACACATGCTAGGTAATGAGCGTGGGGGCGTGCACCGATAGGGATTGTGACTTGGTCCATCCCGTAGCGACTATTAAGCCACATATTCAATTTGAAACCTTACGACATCCTGTCTTTCAGAAGTTTATACTTGTTATGGGTTGTGAGCCATGTTTGGGGCCTTGTGCCGATCTGTTTAGACCCTTAGGGGTAATTTTTCACTATTCTACCACTATCCTGTTAGAACAATTGTGAACTCAGTCATATTTCCTACTTGTTATTATTTTCACTGTTATCACATTGCTTTGAAAACTCTGAAAAGTATTTTGGGCTGAGTTCCGTAAGTTGAGATAAACTGCCCAAGTGGCTTGTGAGGGTGACTGAGTCAAGCCGAGAGCCGAGTATGTGAGGATAACTATGGATCGGGTTGCACGCCGCAACAATATATGTGTTATATATTACATATGGGTCGGGTTGCACACCGCATCAATATAGATTATATATATATGGATCGGGCTGCACGCCGCAACAATATATGTTATATATGGATCGGGCTACACGCGGAAACAATATACATATTGGATCGGGTTGTACGCCGCATCAGATATAGAGCTTGGGCTGAAGGAGCCCTTCCAGGAGTCTGTACACCCCCAGTGAGCGCAATCGACCATTATATGGATCGGGCTGCACACCGCAGTGTATGTTATATATGGATCGGGCTGCATGCCGCAATAGTGTATATATATATATGTATATATATATATATATATATATATATATATATATATATATATATATATATAGTAGAGCGGGCTGCCCACCGCAGCATTTGTGTGTGTTCGTGGTACTTGATGAGTACGAGTGTTAAGTGAGACCATGAGATATTGATAGTGGAGTCACGAGTGACTGAGAGGCTTACCCGAGAGGCTTTATTGTGAGTGACATTGTGCCCGAGGGGCTTATATTTTATGAAAATGTTGTTTACTCTTCTTTACACTGAGCCTTTGATAATAAATGTTGGGTAAATGTTTTTATACGAGATTTTTAAATGGAAACCGGAGTTTTTGAAATATTCGGAATTGTAGAATTCCTGACTTGATTTATTTATTTCCACTGTTATTCGTTATATGGATTTTCTTAATTTAAATGCTCATCACTACACTCAAGTTTTTAGTTACACTGATTACTTATTGAGTTGGTGTACTCACGTTACTCCCTGGACCTCTGTGTGCAGATCTAGGTACTGGACCATCTCACTAGTTTATTCCGGAAGAGCTTGGAGTTGTTCGAGGATTGAGGTAGCTGCTCAGCGTCCCCAACTCACCTCCTTTGCTTCCCTCGGATCATAGTTTCTTTTGGTCTTTTGTACCTCAGACTTTTGTTGTAGCAAGTCACTATGTTGTACATTATATTTTCAGTCTTAGATGCTCATGACAGTTGGCTCCAGGTTTGGGGAAATATGTATTTGTTTCATCTCATTCTGCTATTTTAAAATCTGCTACAATTTTGGGAAAATTATGATATTTATATTAATAGTCTGAAATGGTTGACTAGCCTTGTTCCATGATAGGAGCCATCACGTCCGGTTAGGATCTGGGGTCGCGAAAATTGGTGGGGTCACCCGCGAGTTTATGTTGGATGAATACATTTAGTAATTTGATGACTTCAGGATGATTCTTGACACATTCGAGGACGAACATTTGTTTAATAGGGGAGGATGTAATGGCCCGGCCAGTTGTTTTGAGAATTAAAGACCTGTTCGGCAGCATAAGGTTTTGAACAACTTCGTATTTTTTTATGACTTGCATGGATGGTCGAGTTCAGTTACTGGATGATTCAGAGTCAATTTGGAAGAAGAATTCTAGTTTTAGAAGTTTAAGCGATAAGAGTTGACCGGAATTTGATTTTATATAAACTACTCCGGAATGGGGTTTTGACGATTCCAACAGCCTTGTATGGTGATTTTGGACTTAGGCGTGCATCCGGATTTGGATTTGGAGGTCCATAGGGTAATTTGAAGCATTTCGGCGAAAGTTGGAAAACTTGAAGTTTGGAAGGTTGAGAGGTTTGATCAAGAGTTGACTTTGGTGATATCGGGGTCAGAATGTGATTCTAAGAGTTGGAACAGCTATGTTATGTTATTTGGGACTTGTTTGCAAAATTTGCCGTCATTCCGGGTTGGTTTGATAGGTTTCGGCGCGAGTTTAAGAAGTTGGAAGATTTGAAAGATGATGAGTTCGATTCATGGTGCGATTCGTAGTTTTGATGTTGTTTGATGTGATTTGAGGTCTCAAATAGTTCTGCGTTATATTTTGGGACTTATTGGTATGTTCGGACGTGGTCTCGAGGGGCTCGGGTGAGTTTGAATAGGTTTTGGGTTGTGTTACGCTCGTTTTTGATGTTACGACTTCATTTATTCAAGAAAAAATGGTACCACATAAGGCAAATGGGCTCCAATTTCTGTTTTGATTGAAGCATTTGATCCGCATCGTAATTACGGAGCCATAGCAAAAGAACGTCAAATTTGGACATCGTATGAGTAAGTTATGCTCATTTTAGTGTCGGAGAAGAGAGCTGGTGCTGGTGCTTCGCAGATGCGAAGTTGGGTCCATATCTGCGACCCCGCAGGTGCGAAAAAATGGTCCGCAAATGTGGAAATTAAAGCTGGAAATGCGCAGGTGCGGATTTTTTGTTGCAAAAGATAAAATCCCTGAATATAAAAAAATCAGACCGTGTTATTTTGTATTTTGGGCATATCTTGAATTCTAGAGCTCTGATTGAGGTGAGTTTTGCGGCCTTCTTCTCGTATTTTCATGGGGATTTGTATCTAACTATAATTTTTGTATTTTAATTTGGATAATTGAGGGTTATTGTCAAAAACTTTTCTAAAAAGAATAATTAGGTTTTCAACATTGATTCGGAGTCGGAATTGGATGAAATTAGTATGGTTGGACTCGTAATTGAATGGGTGTTCAAATTTTTTGATTCTTGTCGGGTTCCGAGGTGTGGGCCCAGGGGTCGACTTTTGGATTGATTTTTAGTTTTTGATAAAGATTGAAGCTTTATTATCAGGAATAGTTTCTTATGAGTTTTATTTATGCTTTGAAGTTATTTTGGCTAGATTTGAGCCGTTCGAACGTTATTTCACTCAAAAAGTTCATTTTAGAGTAGCGGTCTAGTTTCTTTGAGGTAAGTATCTTACCTAACCTTGTGTGGAGGAACTACCCCTTAGGATTTGAGTCTTTTATGCTAATTGTATCATGTAAAGTCCGTGTATGCGAGGTGACGAGTACGTGCGCGGGCTTATTGTGGAAAATTGACCCTTTATGTCTCGTAGGTTCTTATGTTCATTAGATATGAAGTTATTTTATTATGTTAAGTTTTCCACTTTGCTAGTTTCACCTCTACGTGTTTTATTCAGAATTAAGGGCTTCATGTTCCACTCGTAGTTTCACCTCTTGTGTGTCTTAACTTAAGTTGTTGCCTCTTCAATTGACATGCTATCCTTTCCTAACTGCTTATCTTTATTTGAAATTATTATTATCTCATTTGTAATTGTTTATCCTTATTTGGAATTATCGACTCGTGATAACTCCCTTGTAGTTGAATTGCACTTATGAGGAGGTCATTGCTACACAGTATCACGTCCTTGTTGAGCTATTGCTAGGTGGTATCATTGTGTCTTTCCTTGTAAGTTTGTTTCTTCCGTTTCTTTGAGTTCTAGAATTTCTGAGTTGATTTATATGTTGTACTCTTGTGTTATTGTTATTGTTGCTATTGTACTTATTATTGTGATTCATGAGGTTTCTACCATGCGGTTGTTACTGTGATGCATGAGGTTTCTGCCATGCAGTTGTTATTGTGATGCACGAGGTTTCTGTTGTGCGGTTGTTATTGTGATGCACGAGGTTTTTGCCGTGCGGATGTTATTCTGTTGCACGAGATTTCTACCATGCTATTGTTACTATTCATATTTGAACATGCGTCTTGACAAGGCGGGCTATATATGTGGGTTGCGCATGTGGTGAGACAAGGTGGGAACATTATTATGCATGTGTGGCGAGACAAGGCAGGAATTTACTTTATTACTGCGCACATGGCGAGACAAGGTGGGCTATGTCGGGGATTGATTGTGATGACTTGTGATGGCCTGGGGGCATTGTTATTGTTGTTATACTGTGTTCATCTTACTCTTCTATGTTATTACTTGTGGTGTTCCGCTGTTAATGGTAGTTTCTATTTCCTATGGTAATAATTGTATCATTATTGTCATTATGTGTAGTTTTGTTATACTATGTTAGTTCTCCCCTTATACTTGCTCAGGTTATTTAGTCCAGTAGGTGTCTTTATCGTTCGTCGTCACTACTCCACTGAGGTTAGTCTTGATACTTGTTGGGTACCGTTGTGATGTACTCATACTACACTTCTACACATTTTTGCGCAGATCCAGGAATATCGGAGTCAGTCAATCGCTTGTTAGCTATGCGGATTCTGTTGTGGAGACTCAAGGCAAACCTGCTGCTACGTTCGCAGGCTTTGGAGTCACCTTCTGATGTTGTGTTTATACTGTTTGTCCTTATTTCAAAAGAGTTGTATTTGTAGACCTCCTAGTAACTCACTAGAGTTTATGACTTGTACTATCGATTTTGGGATTAATAATTTGTAAATAGTTTTCATTAGCTGAAGTAGAAACAATTTTCATTAGCTGAAATAGCAACTCTGTTGGGTGTCGTGATGGCACCTAGCCTTATTTACTAGCTTAAGACTCCTAGTAAATATTGTTGTTATTTCAGCTAATGTTAGGCTGACCTAGTCCCTAAGACTAGGTGCCATCACGACACCCAACTGAGGGAATTTGGGTCGTGACATGGAGTGCACAAAAATAGTGGCTGAAAAATCTGTGCACTAGTCATCTGGTGTAACCGCATCTGCGGAACTTTTCATGCAGATGCGTCCACGCAGAAGCGCCAATTTTAGCGCAGATGCAACAGTTCCGCAAAAGCGGTTGACCAACCGCAAAAGCGTAGTCGCAAAAGCAGTAAAACTCCCGTAGAAGCGACCTGTCGGGTGAGTATAAAGAACCCAGCCTTCATTTCATCAGGTAACTCTAATTTTTCCCCAAACTCAAAAAATACATCTCATCTCTCACACAAAGAAAATACTGCTCACACTCGAGTTCTCACACACAAGATACACAGGTATCGTTCTCAGTTGTCGCATCTACTCATCTCTTCTACTTGTCTTTTCTTCTTCTTCTTCTTCTTCTTCATCTCATCTCCATGGCTATTTTTTTCTTTACAATCCCGTTTTCCTTTTTCTTCTATCAATGTTAGTTTAAGAGCGAGGGACATTGGTTGAGAGTGTGTTTGTGTGTGTTGATGTTGATGAAAAACAAAGTTTTTGGGAAGTCTGAGTACCAAATTACATTGAAGAAGCATAGCATTATCTCTGCCTGTAATGTGTTCGACAAATTTCCCAAAATAAGGTTTAGTGCTAAATACCATAAAATCAGTCTTAATAGAGTCGCATGTTCATGTAGTGCACTAATTTAGAATTCTTGAGTATAAATTAGGTGCTAAACATCATTGCCTAGAAGTGAACAGAGTCGAGAATTTATGGGTCTGTGAAGCCCTTGATGAACACCGCAGAAGCGGTCATCTTGTCGAAGCAGCGGGATCGCACCTACGAGGCCCCTTCCATACGTGCGAGGTTTGGCCAGTAGTGTCACGTCGTAGAAGCGACTTGTTTTACGCAGAAGTGTAACTGCACCTGCGAGGCTACTTCCCAGGTGCAAAAACTGGGCAGACTTGGAAAATTCTAGTAGCTTTGCAAGTGGAGCTTCTGGAGCCCATTCGACTTGATTCTTTGGCCTAATTACATTGTTTTGAATTGCTTAACATGATTATAATGCCCGACTAACTTGATTTTGATTTTTTAGGTACTCTAAGCTTAAAAAATTGACCCGAACATGAACGAAACTATGGCCTTTAATCATAAAATTGAGGAAGAAGGTGTGGAACAATTTGATATTGAAAGCTTCATGTATGATGATTGTCATCGCCGGTATTATTACAACCTTATCACAAAAAAGATCGTGCTTGAAAAGGGGATCGACGAGGATAAATTGGTTGAGCTGCTTCCAGAATTCTATGGCCGTCTACAAACCTCCGAATGGTCGTGCTTTATTCCTACTCCGTGCAAAGCCAATGAGGAGTGGGTTTGTGAGTTTTACGCTAATATTAAGCGTACAAACTTCTCCGACCCATAACTCACCATAAGAGGCAAAACAGTAAGGTTTGGGACTAAACAAATCAATAACATTCTAGGGCTTCCTGACCATCCACTTGAGCCGGTGCGAGACAAGGATCATTGCAATAATGCAGAATGGCTTGTTTCTAAACTTTATCCCGCATGCATGAGAGAAAAGTGGGACAATAAGAGAAAGGGTTTGAAGTCCATCGATTTCACAGCTGAAGCCAAAATGTGGCTCTACATCAGCTACAACAGAGTATCACCTTGTGGAAATGTTTCAGATGTCTCATATACCAGAGCCTTGATCATTGCATTCATACTAGACGACATTCATGGGAATTTCGACCACTATATCTTGCAGGAGCTAAGAGAGTATTTGCTAGACGACAATCAGGCTTGATGTTTCCTTCACTGATTACAGAGTTGTGCAAGTGGGCAGATGTTGAGGTGCGTAGCACCGATCGTTGGCTACCAGCTGACAAACCCTTTCATCCGTTAAGAGTAACGGGAGAGGGTAGTGCAGTAAAGAGTAAGAAGAGGAAAGTCACAACCGTTGTCGGACCAGAGTCATCCTCACATACAGCATTGCCTGAGGGACCATTCGGGATGTTGAACTCGCAGCTTGGCATTATCCGTGACATAGTGTCACAGCTCCCTAGTGGACCCTCATGCTCCCAGCCTAGGCCCGAGTATTTTACCAGGGAAGAAATGAAGACCTACCTGGACAACCAGAAGAACCAAGCAGAGACTCATGAGAAGTTGGCAGCTTCTGTTAGCAGACTCGAGGCAGCCTATGGTAACATGTCAAGGCACATGTAAATCTTCAGTCGGACTTCCAAAAAGAGAAAATGAGAAACAAGAAGAAGGGAAAGTTTATGATAAAGATGTGAGAAGGCATCAAGGCCATCTTCAAATGGGGGCAGCCGAACAGGAAGATATCAGTTGAGGACGACGATGATAGTGAAGAGTACTCCTTCATGTCAAGTGGTACTGGTGATGATGCTGATGATAATGATGATGATGAGGCCGAGAGTTCTTCACGGCAGTGATTATCCTTTCTTCCGCAGTCTGCTAGTCTGATGCAAAACTCAAGGAGATCCTCAAACTACTCTTATTATATTTTGATATTGTGCAGTGAGGTCACTGCAGTGTTTTTAGTTGGGGTGGCTTTAGCGAGTATAATTTATTTGTACATTGATGCTTGACTTGTGCCCTTGCCGGGATTATGCTTTTGTATGAATATTGTGTGCCCTTGCCGGGCTTATTTTACTGTTGCTTATCATGTGCTCCTGCCGAGCGTAGTTTGTGATTGGTGAAATATTTGCTGATTAGTCGTTTGGTTATTCTATTCTATTTTTATTTATTTATTTCTTTTCCTTAGTAGTTTTTAGTTTATGATATTCTTGTTCATTTAGTGTTAGTTGCTTTTGTTATTTTATTTTCATTAGTAGTTTTTAGTTATTTCATTTTTATTCCTTTAGTGTTTATTGTACTATTCTTTAGTAGTTTTTATTTTATTTTACTTTTATCTATTTTAGTAGTAATATACTTTTCATTAAATTTTCTTGGGTTTCCTTTATGCTATGGTTCTTTCCTGCGGAATATTTTTGTGTTGAACCGGGTGACTTTTCCTTATGATGGATGGCGTGACAACTTTCTAAAGGGAATTTGAATTTAAGTTTACGGTATCGGGCCCGTATTTTGGTTCCGGAGCCCAGTACAGGTTTAATATGGTATTTGAGTGATGCCTGCAAAATTTGGTAAGACACAGAGGTCATTTGACGTGATTCGGACCCGTAGTTGTAAAATTTGAATCTTTGAAAGTTCATGAGATTTTCCTTTGATTTTTATGCTAAATTCGTTGTTTAAGATGTTATTTTGGCGATTTGATCGCACGAGTTAGTCGGTAGGATGTTTTTAAGGTTGTGTACATGTTTGGTTTGGAGGCCCGAGGGCTCGGGTGAGCTTCGGATAGGTGTCAGAGTGGTTTGGACTTAGAAAAATCTGGGGAGAATGTTGTTTGCTAGTGTCTGGTGTTTTACTCTATGCGAACGCGTGGTAACTCACGCGAACACGAAGAACAAAGGGGGAAAGGGGCTTGGGTACTCTATGCGAACGCACTGGAAACAACGCGAACGCGGAGCCCTAGGTAGATAGCTCTACGCGAACGCGTCTAGGCCCTCACGAACACACTATGTTAAGGGAGCTGGGGATGGGGGAGCTGGAACCCTATGCGAACGCGGCCAGAGGCACGCGAACGCGAAGGCCAGGTAGGGGTGAACCTACACGAACACATAGATAGTGTCGCGAACGCGAAGGCCAATATGGACCAAGGCTACGCGAACGCGACAGACCTCACGCGAACGCATAGAAGGTCTGTCCAGCCCACTTAAAACAGTAGAAAAATGGGATTTTGGCCATAATTTCATATTCTCAAAATCAAGGAAGCTTAGGGGCGATTTTTGAAGGGGGATTTCACCACCAAGTTCTAGGTTTGTTTTCTTAAACTCGTCTTCTTCATTTTCAATTAACACCCATTAGATTTCTAGGCCAAAATCTTATTCTTGAAGGGTAGAAATTAGGGATTTTAGGAGAATTAGGGATTTTACAAATTTGGGAATTTAGACCTCGATTTGGGGTCGGATTCCGAAACTAATTACATATTCGGGCTCATGGGTGATCGGGTTTTGGTCCGAACCTCATGTTTTGACCAAGCGGGCTCGGGGTCCATTTTTGACTCTTTGGGACGAATGATAGAAAACTCATAATTAAGCATTGGGGTTGAATTATTTAGCATTTATTGATATTATTAAGCTGATTATGTCTAGATACAATTGAATTGGAGGCGGATTCTAAAAGGAAAGCGGTAATTGAGGCTTGAGTTTGGTCGTGGAATTCGAGGTAAGTGTTTGGCTTAACCTTAGCTTGAGGGAATAGTTATTGTCTTAATTGCTATGTGTTAGTGATATGTTCAAAGTATAGGTCTGGTGACGAGTATATGTACGTGGGTGTCAAGCATGCCCGTGAATCGAATATTCAACTTTATGTGATTTTTCATTAAACATTACTCGAGTTTAATTTGATTATTATTCATGTTAGTAAAATTTTCCTTGGTATTGATCATTGTCGAATATTGGTTCAAGTTGAGAATTATTTCGTGAAATTGAATAACTAGGTGAGATTGTTTATAGTTGTTTCCCTTGCCGGGATGATATTGATTATACTGTTGGCTCCCTTGCCGGGACGTTATGGTTCTTATTATTATTTTATATGGTTGATTTCCTTGCAAGATTGTTGTTATTGATTTGGTTTGGGTAAGGAAGAGTTTAAAGCACGAAGGGTGATGCCGTGTATAATATTGTGAGGATGGGAGTAAAAGCACGAAGGGTGATGCCGTGCCATGTTATGAATTTAAAAGCACGATGGGTGATGTCTTGACGTTTCTATTGATTTATTGTAAGGATGAGAGTAAAAGCACGAAGGGTGATTCCATGCATTCTATTTATTATTTGGCGAGGATGAGAGTAAAAACACGAAGGGTGATGCCGTGCACTTGGCCTGTGCTGTTACTTCTGCTATTTAAATTGATATCTAATTTGTTTCTTTACTTTGTTATTTCCATAATATGATATTCCCCCCCCCCATTATGTTCCCCTTTCTTTGTATTTAGCTGCTTATTTCTTGTTGTTATTTTTTTCTCCGTATATGATTAAACTGCACAGGTTTAATTGGTTATCGTGTCCTTTTCTCATCACTACTTCGCTGAGGTTAGGCTCGACACTTACTCAGTACATAAGGTCAGTTGTACTGATGCTACACTCTGCACTTTTGTGCAGATCCCAATACAGGACCCTATGTACCTTAGAGTAAGGAGGCTGCCTTCAGTCTATTGGAGATTCCGAGGTAGTCCTGCAAGCGTCCGCAGGCCTTGGCGTCCTCTCCTACTTTATTTTCCATTATGTTCTTCTTTATTCCGAGACATATGTATTTATTTTGTTCAGGCCCTTGTATTTAGTATTCATAGACAATCCTTGAAGTTGTGACACCAAATTCTGGGCTTAGTATTATGAATTTCGTTATTGCATTTAATCTAGTTGTTAGACTTTATTTTCTTTCGCACTTTTATTTCCGCTGATTTGTACATCACCTGTTATCTGTTAAAAATAAATGAATGAGGTAAATAAACATTAACGTTGGCTTGACTAGCAGGTTCAATTTTAGGCTCCATCACGGTCCCGATGGTGGGAAATTTGGGTCGTGACAAGTTGGTATCAGAACACTAGGTTGCTTAGGTCTCACAATTCACGGAAAAGCTTAGTAGAGTCTTAGGGATCGGTACGGAGACGTCTGTGTTTATCCCCAAAGGCTACAGAGTTTAGGAATGACTTCACATCTATTCTTCTCCGTCGTGCGATTTGATTTCTCAACACTAATTAAATTTTTACTCTATTCTCTCGCAAATGGCGAGAACACGTGCTTCTTCATCCACTGATCAGCAGCCCGAGTCTCCACTTGCAGCTCCTATGAGGGGCCGAGAATGAAGCCGAGGCCGTGCTAGAGGCCGAGGCACGGGCATATCTCAGCCCAGAGCAGCAACCCTAGTGGCGGAGCCTCAGGTAGAGTTTGCTGATGAGGTTCCTGCCCAGACAGTCCTGGTTGGACCAGCTCAGGTTCCCGAGGGGTTCATTGCCACCCTGGTACTCCAAGATGCTCTAGACCTTCTAGTGGGTCTCATGGAGAGCGTTTCTCAGGCGGGTTTACTTCCTACAGCACCGGCCGCCTCTCAGGCTGGGGGAGGAGCCCAGACTCCCGCTACTCGCACTCTGGAGAAGTTGGCTTCTCAGTTCCAGACTCCGGCACCTCAAACAGCTTGGGCAGTTCAGCCGGGTATTATGGCTCAGACCGGTGATGAGCAGCTATGTCTACTGATGCTTTGTGGAGGTTGGACCGGTTCACCAATCTGTTCACTTCTACTTATAGCGGCGCATCTTTAGAGGATCCCCAGGACTACTTGGATAGCTGCCGCGAGGTTCTACAGAACATGGGGATAGTGGAGAGCAACGGGGTCGACTTTGCTACTTTTCGTCTGTCAGGTCCCCCCAAGACCTGGTGGAGAGATTATTGTTTGGCTAGACCATCTGGATCACCGCCTTTGACTTGGGCCCAGTTCTCCGATTTGTTTATGGAGAACTTTCTCCCTATCACTCAGAGAGAGGATTACCGGAGGCAGTTTGAGCATCTCCAGCAGGGTTCTATGATCGTCACTCAATATGAGACCAGATTCATTACCTTGTCCCGTCATGCTATTATGATATTTCCCACCGACCGAGAGAGGGTGAGGAGGTTTATTGAGGGACTAGCTCAGCCGATCAGATTGCATATGGCTAGAGAGGCAGGGAGTGATATTTCCTTTCAGGATGCAGCCAATGTGGCCAGATGAGTCGAGATAGTTCTATCACAAGGGAGTGGTCAGGGGTCTGACAAGAGGCCTCATTATTTTGGCCGGTTCAGTTGTGTCTCATCTGGATGCAGGGATTCTTTTGGTAGGGGCCATCCTCCTAGGCCGTTTCAGTTAGTACTTCAGGTTTCTCGCAATGCTCTAGGTGGTCGTGATTCCCACATACAGTATTCTGATCAGTTGCCCTACAGTGCACCACCAGCTCCTATCAGTGCACCGCCGCTGCAGAGTTTTTAGGGTGGTTACTCAGGTCGTCAGGGTTATTTTCAGGGCCAGCACTCTCAGCAGCTGAGATCTTGTTATACTTGTGGTGGTCCGGGGCACATTGCTAGATTTTTCCCTCGAGCCTCGAGCAGTCCTCAGCACCAGGGTACTCGTGCCATGGTTCCCGCACCAGGTGTTCCACCACCAGCTCAGCCATCCAAAGGCGGGGGTCGAGGTGTTAGAAGTGGAGGTCATGCAGTTAGAGGCAGAGGCCAGACCACTAGAGATAGAGGTTAGCCAGCAGGAGGCCATCCCAGGGATGTACTTCAGATTGGTGGGCCCCAGCCCCGATGTTATGCTATTTCATCCAGACCTGAGGCTGAGGCCTCCGATGCGGTTATCACAGGTATGGTTTCAGTTTGCAGAAGGGATGCTTCCGTTTTATTTGATCCAGGGTCCACATATTCCTATGTGTCATCTTATTTGGTTATGCCTCGTGATTCTCTGAGTACTCCTGTATATGTGTCCACGCCGGTGGGTGATTCTGTTATGGTAGATCGTGTCTACCGTTCTTATGTAGTGGTTATTGGTGGTCTTGAGACCAGTGTAGATCTTCTACTCCTTCATATGGTAGATTTTGATGTTATTTTGGGGATGGATTGCTGTCGCCTTATCATGCCATCCTGGACATTCATGCCAAGACCTTGACCTTAGCATTGCCGGGGTTTCCTCGACTGGAGTGGAGAGGGACTCCTGGTCATTCTTCCATCAGGGTTATCTCATATATGAAGGGTCGACGTATGGTCGAGAAGGGGTTTTTGGCATATTTGGCCTATGTTCGCAATTCTATTGCCGAGGTTCCTTCTATGGAGTATGTGCCTATTGTCCGTGAGTTTCCAGAGATGTTTCCTGTAGACCTGTCGGGTATGCCACCTGACAGGGATATTGACTTTTACATTGATTTGGCTCCGGGCACTCAACCCATTTCTATTACGCCATATCGTATGGCCCTGCCAGAGTTGAAAGAGTTTAAAGAACAGTTGCAGGATTTGCTTAATAAAGGCTTTATTAGGCCTAGTGTCTCACCTTGGGGTGCGTCGGTGTTGTTTGTTAAGAAGAAGGATGGGTCGATGAGGATGTGCATAGATTATCAATAGGTGAACAACGTTACCATCAAGAATAAGTATCCATTGCCGAGGATTGATGATTTGTTTGATCAGCTTCAGGGTGCCAAGGTATTTTCGAACATTGATTTGAGATCTGGCTACCATCAGTCGAGGATTAGGGCATCCGATGTATCTAAGATAGCTTTTCGGACTCGGTACGAGAATTATGAGTTCTTAGTGATGTCATTCGGGTTGACAAATGCCCAACAACTTTCATGGACTTGATGAACCGAGTGTTCAGGCCTGATTTGGATTCCTTTGTGATTGACTTCATTGATGATATTCTGATTTATTCCCGCAGCCGGGAGGAGCATGAGCAGCACCTTCGAGTCATTCTCGAGACTCTGAAGGATAGTCAATTATATGCTAAGTTTTCGAAATGTGAGTTTTGGTTGAGTTCAGTTGCATTCCTGGGTCATGTTCTATCAGTTGAGGGTATCTAGGTGGATCCTAAAAAGATCTTAGCAGTCAAGGATTGGCCTAGACCCACACTGCCACAAAGATCCGGAGTTTCTTGGGTTTGGCGGGCTATTACCATCGGTTTGTGGAGGGGTTTTCGTCTGTTTCAGCCCCAATGACCAGGTTAAATCAGAAGGGTGTCCAGTTTAGATGGTCAGAGGAGTGTGAGGCAAGCTTCCAGAAGCTCAAGACAACTTTGACTACGACGCTAGTGTTGGTTTTGCCAACAGGTTCAGGGCCATATACCATGTATTGTAATGCATCTTGGGTTGGACTTGGTGCAGTGTTGATGCAGGATGGAAAGGTTATTGCATATGCTTTGTGTCAGTTGAAGATCCACGAGATGAATTATCAAGTTCATGATTTGGAGTTAGCAACCATTGTCCATGCGCTGAATATATGGAGGCATTATCTGTATGGTGTGTCATGTGAGGTGTTCATGGATCATAGGAGTTTGCAATATTTGTTCAAGCAGAAAGAGTTGAATTTGAGGCATAGGAGATGGTTGGAGCTGTTGAAAGACTATGATATCACCATCTTATATCATCGGGGGAAGGCCAATGTGGTGGCCGATGCTTTGAGTAGGAAGTCAGCCAGTATAGGTAGTCTTGCATATATTCCGGTCGGGGGGAGACCGCTTGCTTTGGATGTTCAGGCTTTAGCCAATCGGTTCATGAGATTGGATGTTTCTGAGCCCAGCCGTGTTCTAGATTATAGAGTTGCTCGCTCTTTATTATTTGATCGTATTCGAGATCAGCAGTATGATGATCCTCATTTGTGTGTCCTTAGGGATACGATGCGGCACGGCGGTGCCGAGCAAGCTACAATTGGTGATGATGGAGTTTTACGGATGCAGGGTCGTATTTGTGTGCCCAATATGGATAGACTTTGTGAGTTGATATTAGAGGAGGCCCATAGTTCCTGATACTCTATTCATCCGAGCGCCGCAAAGATGTATCAGGATTGGCGGAAGCATTATTGGTGGATGAGGATGAAGAAGGATATTGTTGCATATGTAGCTGGGTGCTTGAATTGTCAGTAGTTAAAGTACGATCATCAGAGACCTGGTAGATTACTGTAGCAGATTGAGATTCCTGAGTGGAAGTGGGAGCGTATCACCATGGATTTCGTTGTTGGACTCCCACAGACTCAGAGGAAATTCGATGCAGTATGGGTTATTATGGATAGGCTGACCAAGTCAGGCATTTCATTCATGTGGCAGTTTCCTATTCTTCAAAGAGATTGGCAGAGATCTACATTAGGGAGATTGTTCGCCTTCATGGCGTGCCCGTGTCCATTATTTCTGATCAAGGTACGCAGTTTACTTCGCATTTCTGGAGCGCAGTTCAACGCGATTTGGGCACGCGAGTTGAGTTGAGCACATCATTTCATCCTCAGACGGACGGACAGCCCGAGCGTACTATTCATATTTTGGAGGATATGCTACGATCATGTGTCATTGACTTTGGAGGCTCTTGGGATCAGTTCTTGCCATTAGCTGAGTTTGCCTACAACAACAACTATCGGTCGAGCATTCAGATGGCCCCTTATGATGGTAGGCAGTGTCGGTCGCCGGTTGGATGGTTTGAGCCGGGAGAGGCTCGGTTGTTGGGTATAGACTTAGTGCAGGATGCCTTGGATAAGGTTAAGATCATTCAGGATAGACTTCGTACAACTTAGTCTAGGCAGAAGAGGTATGCCGACAATAGAGTTTTTGATGTGGCGTTCATGGTCAGCGGGTGTTTCTTCGGGTGTCGCCCATGAAGGGCGTGATGAGATTTGAGAAGAAGGGCAAGCTAAGCCCTAGGCATATTGGCCCGTTTGAGATCCTTGATAGAGTGGGAGAGGTAGCTTACAGGCTTGTGTTGCCACCAAATTTATCAGTTGTGCATCCATTGTTTCATGTGTCTATGCTTCGGAAGTATCACAGTGATCCAGCCCATGTGTTCAGCAGTGTCCAGTTGGACAAGGATTTGACATATGAGGAGGAGCCGGTAGCCATATTAGACCGGCACGTTCGTCAGTTGAGATCGAATAGTTATCCTTCGGTTCGTGTTCAGTGGAGAGGTTAGCCTGCCGAGGCAGATACCTGGGAGTCCGAGAACGAGTCCGATATGCGAAGCCGGTATCCACATCTTTTCCCCGATTCAGGTACTTTTCTTTGTTCGTTCGAGCACGAAAGTTTATTTTAGAGGTGAAGAATGTGATGACCCAAAAAGTCATCTCTCATTTTATAAGTCAAAACTGTGTTCCGAGGCCTGAAAACCTCCTTTTATCTCACCTTGTTTTGCGTGCGCAGTCCGGGCGTATATCTGGAAAGCTTTTATATGAAAAGCTGAGAAAAATGCTAATTTTGCCTTTAAAATTGAATTTAAGTTGACTTAGGTCAATATTTTGAGTAAACGGACCCGGACCCGTGATTTGATGGTCCCGAAGGGTCTGTAGGAAAATATGGGACTTGGGTGTATGCCCGGAATTGAATTTCGAGGTCCCAAGCCCGAGAAATGAATTTTTGAAAGAAATTGTTATGTTGAAATTATAAGAGTTTTTGGAAATTTGATTATATTTGAAATTGATGGTATCGGGCCCGTATTTTTGTTCTGGAGCCCGGTACAGGTTTAATATGGTATTTGAGTGGTGTCTGTAAAATTTGGTAAGAAACGGAGGTCATTTGACGTGATTCGGACCCGTAGCTGTGAAATTTGAAACTTTGAAAGTTCTTGAGATTTTCCTTTGATTTTAATGCTAAATTCGTTGTTTAAGATGTTATTTTGGCAATTTGATCGCACAAGTAAGTTTGTAGGATGATTTTAAGGTTGTGTACATGTTTGGTTTGGAGCCCCGATGGCTCGGGTGAATTTAAAATAGGTGTCGGGGTGGTTTGGACTTAGAAAAATCTGGTAAGAATGTTGTTTGCTGGTATCTGGTGTTTTACTCTATGCGAACGCGTGGTAACTCACGCGAACGCGAAGAACAAAGGGGAAAAGGGGCCTAGGTACTCTATGCGAACGCACTAGCCACGACACGAACGCGGAGCCCTGGGTAGGTTGCTCTACGCGAACGTGTCTAGGCCCTCACGAACGAACTATGTTAAGGGAGCTGAGGATGGGGGAGCTGGAACCCTATGTGAACGCAGCCAGAGACACGCCAACGCGAAGGCCATGGAGGGGTGAGCCTACGCGAACGCATAGACAGTGTCAGAAACGCGAAGGCTAATATGGCCCAAGGCTACGCGAACGCGACAGACCTCACGCGAACGCGTAGAAGGTCTGCCTAGCCCACTTAAAACAGTAGAAAAACGGGATTTTAGCCATAACTTCATATTTTCAAAACCAAGGAAGCTTAGGGGCGATTTTTGAAGGGGGATTTCACCACAGTTTGAGTTCTTAAACTCGTTTTCTTCATTTTCCATTAACACCAATTAGATTTATAGGCCTAAATCTTGTTCTTGAAGGGTAGAAATTAGGAATTTTAGGAGAATTAGGGATTTTACAAATTTGGGAATTTAGAAATCAATTTGGGGTCGGATTTCGAAACTAATTACATATTCGGGCTCGTGGGTGAATGGGTGATCGGGTTTTTGTCCGAACCTCGTGTTTTGACCAAGCGAGCCCGGGCTCGATTTTTGAATTTTTGGGAAGAATGATAGAAAACTCATAATTAAGCATTGGGGTTGAATTATTTAGCATTTATTGATCTTATTAAGCTGATTATGTCTAGATACAATTGAATTGGAGGCGAATTCTAAAGGGAAAGCGGTAATTGAGGCTTGAGTTTGGTCGTGGAATTCGAGGTAAGTGTTTGGCTTAACCTTAGCTTGAGGGAATAGGTATTGTGTCTTAATTGCTACGTGTTAGTGATATGTTCAACGTATAGGTGTGGTGACGAGTATCTATACGTGGGTGTCAAGCATGACCGTGAATCGAATATTGAACTTTATGTGATTTATCATTAAATATAACTCGAGTTTAATTTGATGATTATTCATGTGGGTAAAATTTTCCTTGGTATTGATCATTGTCGAGTATTGGTTCAAGTTAAGAATTATTTCGTGAAATTGAATAACTAGGTGAATTGGTTATAGTTGTTTCCTTTGCCGGGATGATATTGATTCTACTATTGGCTCCCTTGCCGGGACGTTATGGTTCTTTTTATTATTTAATATTGCTGATTTCCTTTCCGCATTGCTGTTATTGATTTGGTTTGGGTGAGGAAGAGTGTAAATCACGAAGGGTGATGCCGTGTATAATATTGTGAGGATGAGAGTAAAAGCACGAAGGGTGATGCCGTTCCATGTTATGAATTTAAAAGCATGAAGGGTGATTCCGTGTCGTTTCTATTGATTTATTATGAGGATCGGAGGAAAAGCATGAAGGGTGATGCCGTGCATTCTATTTATTATTTTGTGAGGACGAGAGTAAAATCACGAAGGTTGATGCCGTGCATTCTATTTATTATTTGGTGAGGATGAGAGTAAAAGCACGAAGGGTGATGCCGTGCACTTGTCTTTGTGCTGTTACTTCTGTTGTTTAAATTAATATCTAATATGTTGCTTTACTTCGTTATTTTCATCATTTGATTATTCCCCCCCCCCCAGCATGTTCCCCTTTCTTTGTATTTAGCTGCTTATTTATTCTTGTTATTATTTTTTTCGTATATGATTAAACTGCACAGGTTTAAGTGGTTATCTGTCCTAGCCTCGTCACTAATTCACCGAGGTTAGGCTCGACACTTACTCAGTACATGGGGTCGTTTGTACTAATGCTACACTCTGCACTTTTGTGCAGATCCCGGTACAGGACCCTACGGACCTTAGAGTAAGGAGGCTGCCTTCACTCCATTAGAGATTCTGAGGTAGTCCTGCAGGTGTCCGCAGGCCTTGGCGTCCCCTCCTACTTTATTTTCCATTCCGTTCTTCTTTATTCTGCGACAGATGTATTTATTTTAATCAGACCCTTGTATGTAGTATTCATAGACAGTCCGTGAAGTTGTGACACCAAATTCTGGGTTTAGTATTATGAATTTCGTTATGGCATTTAATCAAGTTATTAGACTTTGTTTTCTTTCGCACTTTTATTTCCGCTGATTTGTACATCACCTATTATCTGCTAAAAATAAATGAATAAGGTAAATAAACGTTAACGTTGGCTTGCCTAGCGGGTTCAATGTTAGGCGCCATCATGGTCCCGACGGTGGGAAATTCGGGTCGTGACAAAATTATTCTTGTTTTGTTATGTGGAGACTTTTGGAATGTTTGGTACTAATAAAATTAGTCTTTTATATTTAAAGTGTGAAATAAGAATACGCCTCCAAATTTTGGTTTTAAATTGAAATAGTAAGATGCATGGGGAATAATAAATTTTGTGACAACTTTTTGGCTCATTTGGTGACTCTTTACCTACTAGTTGGCATGATATTTCTCTAAATGCTCTTATTAAGAAGTGAAATTAATCCATCTTGATTAGTTCGTGTTCCATGTGTGTTAATTTTTGAAAATAAGAATTCTTGTGTTTACTTCTATCATCTAGAACTTGCACGGTTGGTCTTTCAATGCTAATGTTAATTATGTTTGGTTGGAGGGATGACCTTAGGCATTCTTTGTGATATTTGGAAAAGCCTCTTTAGCCTTTCGATCCTATGATTGCATAAATATTATCACTAATTTACCCCATTTGAGACTTTAACCTTTTCTTTGGCTACCTCATTACAAACCTTTACCCTTTTGTGAAATAATTCCCTCTTTTGAACATGTCCCTCCTTGAATTTTAAGAATGAGGCTAAAATCCTATGTTGGGGGTGTTGGTGTTAATAGAGCAATGGTGAAGATGTATATTGTGTGTAGAAACATATACCTCAAATTTGTTTATATGAAGATACTCAAGCTCCAAAAGAAAATAGTTGTATAAAAAATGGAGTCTTGAGAAAATTAGAGAGGGACTTTAAGGTGGTTCTATTTTGGTAACTAGATGTCAATAAGGGCTATGTGGTTTAAAAAGAAGCAAAGTGAAAAAATAAAGACAAATGTGAGTAGTGTTCAAGGAGGGTGTAGTCACTTGTATCCCAAATACTTATCCGACCCTTCCCTAAACCTACATTACAAGCTTGAAAAGTCCTTATGGGATCTCCAGCCGAATGTTCTTGAATGGGCGGCCAATTAAAATAAGGGCAAGCTTATGGCATGATATTTTGTAACACTTGAAATTCTTTGTTGAGAGTGAGTGTCTTTGTGCATCTTGTGTTGTTATTGTAAATATGTTGATTTTTGGACTTTCTTTCTTGTGAGGGAACATGGATTAGGATGGATTAGTGACATTTATATATCCCGAATTGAGTAAATTGAGCATATGTAGTAGACTAGTGCTTTTGAGTCACTTCTTGAGGCTTTTTGTTGTCACTTGATTATTATGAAACTCCTTTGCATTTCTTGAAGTTGCTTCTAAATGAGAGTTATTTGGTTGAGATTCACATGCTTGAGCCTAATTATTAGTACCAACCAAATCCATAAGTATGGTGCTTAATTGAAGAATGTGATTTGTGAATGATAGCAATGCTACTTGTGCTTTAAATGGTAGAACCTCATGAAATTGTTAGTTTTGATTTTCTTGAGTACAAGCAAAAGCTTTAAGTTGGGGGTGTTGATGAGTGGTGATTTTACCATTTATTTTAGTCTCTTTTCTTTAGATTTTGCGTCCTTTAATTATAATATGAGGTTGTTTATGGTGTGTATTGCTAGATTTTCAGGTAAATAATGTCATGAAGAGAGTTGAATTCAATTGAAGTGGAATTGTGCAAAAACGAGTAAAATAAGTGCAAATTCTTTCAGTGATTCCGGATCTGCGGAACACTGGTCGCTTTTGCGACCTCGCATCTACGAGGAAATGGTCTGCATTTTTGGAAGAAGACCTGGAAGGAATGAACTACTTCTGCGATTGATTCATTGCATCTGTAGTCACGCTTCTGCGCTTGACGTCCGCATCTGCGTTCACGCTCCTGCGCGTGGATGTCTGCTTCTACGGAATATGATATTTCCATCAAATCTCGCTTTTGCGAGCTTCTATTCGCATCTACGTAACCGCACCTGCGAGGATTGTTCCGCAGGTGCGGTCAATGGGCTTCAGCTGAGGACATTGTTGGTATTTCACATTTTCTTGATTCCAAACCCACAAATATTCGACCTAGCCCATCTTTGGCATATCTTTGGATTTTTTCAGTATCTTTACTAGAGAAGACAAGTTTGGAAGCTATGGTTCTTGCACACACACTTAGGTCTAGAAGATTTGAAGTTTTTGATTGAGAATTTGTTACCCATTTATGCTCATTTCTTGATTTCCTGGCTTTGTATTGAATATTTAAGTGCGTAATATGTTTTCCAACACTTGAATCTTGTTTATGGGAGTATTCATATTTTAAGTGTGGATTTAATATCTTGTTGTGCTTATGTATTGAACGATTTTTATTTATTATAAAGTAAGTTATTGTTTCTTTAATTATTCTTGTTCTTTAATGTTTCCAAAGGGATTAGCTAACCCTAGGACTCGCCCTTTTAATTCGAATTAATATTGGGTAACAAGAACTTGAGGCTTTAACCCTCACATTATAGGTTTTACATAGGGATAGGATTGAACCATTTGTACCCATATTCGGGTGTGCTTAATCTCTTAATTATTTTAGGGATAATTCAATTAGGAAGACTTGTTAGTTTTTCGAAGAAGCTAATATAGAATTACCACTCGAGTCTAATTAACATAAACTCGCTCATGTTTGTAAAATCGTGAAATACATTGGATCGTTACTTGCGTGTAATTATGCCTCCATGCTTGTAACCATTGACCATTTTATTTGCTTTCTAGGTTAGTTTATGTTTTCGCAATTAGATATAAATATTTTCTCAAAACATTTCTAAGTGTTTTTCTTAGCACAATAAGTGATAATTCTCTTACACGCTTAATCACCTACATATTGTTCTCTGTGGAATTCGACCCTGACTCATAGTTGGATAAATTATATTGCATGCGAACGTGTCCATTTACTTTTTAGTAGTGGATTTGGACGTCATCAGGAAGCAGGTGCAAAAATCTGATGATAGTCCATGCCTTTTCTGATTGTACCCTTGTACTACTTGCCTTGCCTTATGTTTTGTGATAGTGCCTTGATCATCTAGCTTGTTCTAGAAAACCCACCTTGTTCCTATGATAGTTCTGTCCTTCGGTCGGTGTTCTAAATGCCAGACATTATTCCTTTCACATTTATGAAGCTATTCTTGTATAGCCACAATTCAATCAGTATCTTGAAGAGCCTATGTTTAAGCACAATCATGGATAATTAGGATGAGAAGGCACATATATTTCTCACTTTGGATCTAGATTGGATTCCAAGACTCGCAAGAGTGAGAATGAATATTTTGGATTGGATGAGAGTTTTTCTCCCACTGTCACTTGTATTTCTTCATTATCTCATTTCTGTCACGACCAAAAATCCCACCAAAGATCGTGATGACACTCACATGCCGTCTTGGTGAACCAAAAGGTATAACTAACAAATATTTAACAACAATGCAAAGAACTACAACAATACTCTAAATACATTTGTGCCATAGATAATAAGTCTGAAACTAAAGTAAAAGTACAAAACAACATACAACCCTCAGAATTGGTATTACTAAGTACATGAGCTCTAATGAGCGCTAAATACAAGGATTTGAAGTAAATACAAATTGTCTGAATCAAGTAATGATAATAAAGATAAGGCAGGTGACTCCAAGGCCTGCGAAAGGGTATGCAACACTAGCTCGAGTCTCCAATGTCCACAACTAAGCACCTCTTGAAACTCATCTGGTACCAAGACCTAAGCCTGTATAAGAAGTTCATAAGTGTAGTATGAGTAAAATCCACCCAATATACTCAGTAAGCATCAAGCTTAACCCCAACGAAGTAGTGACAAATCTAAGACAATACACTCACTTTATAAACCTTTGCGCGTAATAAGCAGAAGGCAAAACATGAGAAAAGATTAATAAAAATAAAAACAGAAAATAAGGAAACAAATAAACAAGTTTCACAGACATAACAACATAAGCATAACTTTATGAAGAAAATTCCATCAACGAGAATAAATATACAAGAAATAAGCACAAGGCATCCTATTTCTTGCGGTGTACAACCTGATCTAATCATAATGCCGTTGCAACGAGTAATCAGATCACATAATAGTACCATTGCGGCATTCAACCCGATACAATGGCTATACAGTTGTGGAGTGCAACCCGAAACATTCATACCAAGCACATGTATATCAATGACAAGCATGGTAGAGCGCATAGATATCGATATAGGGAAGTGAATAAACATAATACACTACGGAAAAGAAAAGCATGACTAAGGTGCAATAGGAAACCAACAATTCCAAAAGCCATCTTGTTCATATCTCATAACGAGACCTAAACATGGTCACTAACATGTGAATAATCAAGTAGTCTCACGATCCATTATAGCATAAACTAATAATAAGTGAAACAAACAAAGGCATGAACAAGACTAACTCTACTCGAGCATGCTATACCTTTAGAATACATATATACATTTATCACCACACACATACACCGCCTCCAACACGCTAATCACATAGCACATAACATCATTTACAATAAAATTCTCCCAAGTCAAGGTTAACCAAGATAGTTACCTCTTCCCGGAACAAGTTCAACAATCTAATAGCACTTTCCCTTTAGAATTCATCTCCAACCGGATAAAATCTAGCCAAATAACACTCAATAAGGTCAAATAAAGTCATATAAACTAATTCGAATTAATAATTAAAAAGGAAAGTCATAGAAACCAACTTCAAATAATACTCCAATATTTAATCAACTCTCAAAAAGTTAACAAAAATTAACACGGCCATACATGGTCAAACCCCGAGTCTAGGACTAGATCCCATTAACCCATAACCCACAAATCCAAATATGTGATTAAATTCTATTTCGAGTCCAAATAGGTACACAAAGCCTCAAACTACACTCTCTTAAGTTGTAGATAAAAACCTTAAATCACTTTAAATTTCATGTTTTAGGTGTAACAATCCGTGGGGAATCAAGATATATGATCAAAATTATGTAGAAATTACTTACCCTTAAGAGTGTACTAAAATCCCTCTTCAAAATCTCCTCCTCTCGTTCTCTAAAACTTAAAAAATATGAAAAATTGGTGAATCTCCAAATTCTGGTCTAAAAATACCCCTGGAGCCAAAATGCTCTTTATGATCGCGAGACTACTCCTGCGATCACAAAGAACTGCCAGACTCCCCCTTACGTGATCGTGACAGTGCCCATGCGATCGCAAAACGTAATCCACCCCGTGACTAAACCATCTACACGATCACAAGCTCACCGTCGAGATCGCGATTCCTCACCTATCAAAGCTACGTGATTGTGGACATACCCACGAAATCATGAAGCAAAAAGTATCTGATGTTTTGGAGAGTGTTGGTGAGGTGGTTTATAGGCTTGGTTCGCCACCTAGTTTGTCTGTAATTCATACAGTATTTCATGTTTTCATGCTCTGAAGTATAATGAAGACAAGTGACGTGTAGGATTTCAGTTCTGTGCAATTGGATGAGAATTTGTCTTATGAGGAGGAGCTAGTGGCCATTCTAGATAGGCAGGTTCGGAAGTTGAGGTCGAAGGATATTGCATCGATGAAGGTCCAGTGGTGAGATAAACTAGTTGAGGAAGCGACTTGGGAGACCTAGAATGATATGTGGAGTAGATATCCTCATATTTTTGGCATCTCACATATGATTCTAAACCTATTTAAGGACGAATGTAACGACTAGGTCAGTTATTTTGAGTATTAGAACTTCGTTTCCTTATTTGATGCTTCTCATTTTTTTTGTGACTTGCGGGTTGATTGGTTTGGTTGTAGGATGGCTTGGGAGTGAATTGAAACACTTGGTTCTATTTTGGGAATCTTACGTTATAAGAGTTAAACCAAGGTTTGATTTTTGAATAAATGACCTCGAAATCGTGATTTCAGAGTTTTTGTAGGTTCATATGGTGATTTTAGACTTAAGCGTACATTTAAATTTGGTTTTGGATGTTCCTAGAAGATTTTGACTCTATCTATCAAAAGTTGAAAATTTGAAGCATTTGAAAGCTCATAGGTTCGACCCAGAGTTGACTTTGATATTATTCGACTTTGATTGGTGTTCTGAGAATGTGTATATGTCTACATGATCGAATGGAAATCGTGCGCAAAGTTTGGTTGATATCCGAGGTGTCTAAGTATGAATCGGATGCTTGGTTGGAGGTTTAGAAGTTTAAGTACTTAATGAAAATTCTATTAATTTTGAGTCTCGATTATTTGTTGTGATGTTCCCGTGTGACTTGAGCTTTTGGACAAGCCTATATCAAGTATTTGTACTAGTAAGAATGATTGGATGGGGTCGCAAAAGGTTTAGGCACGTTCGGAGTGAGTTTGTAGAAGTTGACAACTGATAGGTCGGATTCGCGACCTGACCAACAGACCGTAGTATAGATATGCAGACCGCAAATCTAATATGTGATCCCTCGGTAGTTGAGGTCTGGTTGATTTTGCAACGTGTTTCACGAATTACTTTGCGATGGGTTTTGCAGATCGTGGATTAGTAATGCGGTCCGCATAGTGGTCTCGCAACACTGGCCACATATTTTCTCATGGACAATTTAAGGCTGGGTTTTGGGATTTTTATTTTATTTTCCAACTTTTGGATCTCATTTGGAGAATCTTGAGGCTAGGTTTTCATCCTCAAGCTTCAGGTAATTGATTCTATCCCAAATCTTGGATTATACATGGAATATCACTAGATTTAACATCAAAATATAGATTTGAACAACTGAATTTCGGGTTTTGTCTACGAATTAAGAGGATGAATTGGGGGTTTTGATCATGAAATTAGAACCCGTTTGGAATCTACTTATATCTTTGGATTTGGGGTATTATGGATAATCCACAGCTATGATAAATTTTGAATTCCGATTCCGAGGCCCGATATTGAGTTTTTGTTGACTTTTTGATTTGGATTAAAGATTGATTCTTTTTTATATGGAACCAATTCCTAAAGATATTATTGACCCATTTGAGTAATATTTGACTAGATTCGAGTCGTTTGGAGGTGGATTTGAATGAAAAATAGTTTTAGAATGTTGAAGGTGTTCTCAGGTAGAGGTAAGTCTCTTGTCTTGTAAGAGAGAATTTTCTCCATATGTGATCTAATTTCTACTTGTTTCTTGATTTGGAGGCTACATATATGTGAGGTGACAAGCGTATATACATTGTCTAGGTTATGACTATGTGTGAGTAGAGTTAGGGGTTGTAGTATGCCTTACTTGGACAATGTGAATTGTTTATCTATGTTTTCCTTGATTATATGACTATGTGTTGAGACTTATCGGTGATTAGAAACCATTCTTAGGGTTACGACTTATTGATTTGTCCATCCTCGTATTTTTGCATTACTTGATCTATGATTTAGTGTCTATTGGCTTGCTTTACTCATGTTTGCTATTATAATCGGGCTTAAGAATATTTAAATTAGCATACATAACTGATATGAAAAGATAAATTATAGGATTAGCCATAGTCATCTTTTATTCGTGTATACAATCACCCGCATTGTGTTATTATGTCCTGGTGCGTCTTTATCATATTATCTTATATGCATATGCATGAGTTGGAGATTGGATATTGAAGAAATTTGAGGATTTTGTCATTGAGTACATTATGAGCGGATATTGATTATTGAATATAATATGATTAAATCGTGAATGCCGCTGTCACGACCCCAAATCCTAAATCGACCGTGAGGGCGCCTATCGTGGAACTAGGCTAGCCAACTACCGCATGTTCGCAATTTCTTTTAAAATCCCAATAAAGTTTCAAGCATTTCATAAAATATACAGAAATTACTGAATATAATAGGCCAATATACAGCGCCACCAACCCCAAAACCCGGAGCCAACAAGTCATTAGCATCTAGAAGAATAAGCCAAAATATACTATTATAATACAAAACCTCCGAATGAAAGATCGATACAACAAAAAGGGAAAAACAGAGATATTGCGGATGCTGAACAACTACCTCTATATCCCGCAATCCGGATCCGCGCGGAATAAATGGCTAAGGCTCGATATCTGCACCTGAATCTGCACACAGAGGTGCATGGAGTAATGTGAGTACGCCAACTCAGCAGTAATGAAAATAAATCAAGTCTAAGCGGCAAGGAAACACACAAAAATCAATGCCATAAAATCCTAATATACACAACCTTACTTTCCAATAATATAAACATATATATACAAAATCATCATGACTTAAAACCAACTTCAGAAAAAGTCCTTTAAGGAATGCACATTTTTTAAACACTTCAAACCAAAAGATTTAGTATGAAAATGAATGTAATAAAATCATAAGTAGCCCTTTGGGCAAAAACATGTACCATAATCAGCCCCTCGGGCATGCCTCACAGTCACTCAGCATCTCACCATCACTCAGCACCTCACAGTCACTCATGCCTCCCAATCACTCATCACTCGGCACTCGGCGCGCTCAATGGGGGTGTGTACAGACTCCGGAGGGGCTCCTTCAGCCCAAGCGCTAATATCACTCAGCACCTCACAATCACTCTTGGCGCTCGGCCAGACTCAGAAGAACCACTCAAAAGGCCCCTCGGGCGAATAAGTAAAAATAGGGTACTCGACCCAAAACATCATTTTCAATCTCATATTTTTATAGTGTAAATCAGGCTGAGTTTCGAAAAACAGTATGCACAATGAGGCTGTGTGAAATCATCAACAAATAGTGAGGAAAAACAGCAGTAAAAATCCCCCAAGGGGTCTAAACAGATCGTCACGAGGCCCCAAACACGGCTTATAGCCCAAATATTTCACAAATATTTAGAACATAATTTAACATAGGGTTTATAGTAAAATATGCAACTCATTAGTTGCCGCGGAGAGGACCTAGTCCAATCCAAAAATCAGTATGCGCCACATACTCGTCATCCGACATGTGCGCCTTTCAAGATTTTATACATACCAAGAACACTAAAATCGGACAACAATGGCCCACTCAAATCCTCAAAAGAAAAATCAATTTCCCATGCACTCTTTTTCCCCAATTTGGGTTTAATTCCAGCAAATTCTATGGTTTAATTACTTAGAAATCGACATATAAACGAGTTATGAAGTTAAAAACCTAACCTCCAAGTGATTCCCTTCAATTTCCTCTTCAATCCTCTCAAAAGTGCTCCCAACTTCGTCAACAATGGAGGAAATATGAGCTAATCTCGCACAACAGGACTTTTAAAACATTCTGCCCAGCCATTATATTATGTTCACTGCGATCGCGAACATTGGCACGCGATCGCGATGCACAGACCAACCAACCAATGCGATCGCAGACCAAAACACGCGATCACATAGAACAATTCTCCACCTCACACATGCGCCTCAAAATACTCTACGCGATCGCAGTCCTAACCACGCGATCGCATAGAACAAAATGCCTGCCCCACTATTTTACTCTACGCGATCGCAAACATCCTCACGCGATCGCGTAGAAGGAATGCAGAACCTCAAACCAGCAGAAATCTGCCCAGTTTTCAAGCAAAGAATTGGTCTGTTAACCACCCGAAACACACCCGAGGCCCTCGGGACCTCAACCAAACACACCAAAATATCCCATAACATCATTCAAACTTGGTCGAGCCTTCGAAACACCAAAAGCAACACAACAATACCAAAATCACATCAAATTCAAGCCTATGAACTTTGAAACTTCCAAATTTCGCCAACAATGCCGAAACCAACCAAAACACCTCCGATTGACCTGAAATTTTGCAGACATATCCAAAATGACATTACGAACCTGCTCCAACTTATGGAATTCCGTTCCGACCCAGATAGCCTATTTTCCACGGCCGACCAAAAATCTCCAAAAACTAACTTTCGCCAATTCAAACCTAATTCTACACCGGACATCACAAAAATATTCTGAACACACTCCTAAGTCCCAAATCACCTAATGAAGCTATCCGAGCCATAAAATCTGCATTCCGAGGTTGTTTACCAATAAGTCAACTCTCAGTTGACTTTCTCAACTATTAGGCTACTTTAAGAGACTAAATGCCTCAATTATGACCATAACCACCCCGGACCCAAACCAACTGACCCAACACAAAAAATCAGGCTAGCAATGTATAACAAATGTAGAAATGGGGGAAAAAGGGCAAATCTTACGGAACGACTGGCCGGGTCGTTACATCCTCCCCCTCTTAAACAAACTTTCGTCCTCGAACGGGTCTAGAAACAACCTGGAGTCTCGAATAAGTGAGAATACATGTCCCGCATCTCCCGCTCGGTCTCCTAGGTGGCATCCTCCACCGGCTGCCCTCTCCATTGAACCTTCACTGAAACTATATCTTTAGATCTCAGCTTCCTGACTTGTCGACCCAAAATAGCCACTGGCTCTACCTCATATGACATATCACTCTCGAGCTGAATCGTGCTGAAGTCCAAAACATGGGAAGGGTCACCAACATACTTTCGGAGCATCGAAACATGGAATACTGGATGAATACTCGATAAACGGGGAGGCATAGCAAGCCTATAAGCCACCTCCCCAACCCTATGAAGCACCTCAAATGGCCCAATGAACCTGGGACTCAGCTTCTCCCTCTTCCCGAATCTCATAACACCCTTCATGGGTGATACCTTCAGCAGCACCTTATCCCCAACCATGAAAGACACATCTCGGACCATCCGGACCGCATAACTCTTCTGCCTGGACTGCGCTGTGAGAAGCCGCTCCTAAATCAACTTCGCCTTACTCAAGGCATCCTGAACCAAGTCTGTGCCCAATAGCCTAGCCTCGCCCGAGTCAAACCAACCAACCGGAGATCTGCACCTCCTACCATATAAAGTCTCATACGGAGCCATCTGGATACTCGATTGATAGCTGTTATTATATGCAAACTCCGCTAGTGGCAGAAGCTGGTCCCATGAACCACCAAAGTCAATCACACAAGAACACAACATATCCTCCAAAATCTGAATGGTACGCTCCGACTTCCCGTCGGTCTGAGGATGAAACGATGTGCTCAACTCAACCTGAGTAACCAACTCTCTCTGCACGGCTCTCCAAAATTGAGATGTGAACTAAGAGCCTCTGTCAGAAATGATAGAAACTGGAACCCCATGCAATCAGACAATCTCCCTAATATAAATCTCAGCTAACCTCTCCGAAGAATAAGTAGTACCAACAGGAATGAAGTGCGCGGACTTGGTCAGCCGATCCACAATAACCCATGTAGCATCAAACCTCCTCGAAGTCCGTGGGAAGCCAACTACAAAGTCCATGGTGATTCGCTCCCACTTCCACTCCGGAATATCTAATCTCTGAAGCAATCCACCAGGTCTCTGGTGCTCATACTTGACCTGCTGACAGTTGAGACACCGAGCCACAAACTCCACAACATCCTTTTTCATCCTCCTCCACCAATAATGCTGCCTTAAATGTTGATACATCTTCGTGGTACCCCGATGGATGGAATACCGCGAACTATGAGCCTCTACTAGAATCAAATCTCTAAGCCCATCTACATTGGGCACGCAAATCCGGTGCTGCATCCTCATGACCCCGTCATCACCAATAACCACATCTCTGGCATCAACGCGACGGACCCTGTCCTGAAGAACAAGCAAATGTGGATAATCATACTGGCATGCTCTAATCTGATCGTAAAGAGAAGACTTGGAGGCTATGCAAGCCAACACCCGCGGGGCCTCTGATAGATCCAATCTCACCAACTGACCCGCTAAGGCCTGAACATCAAGGGCTAGTGGCCACTCTGCTACTGGAAGGTAGGCTAGACTCCCCAAACTCTCTGCTCTGCGACTCAAGGCATCGGCCACTACATTGGCCTTCCCCGGGTGATATAAGATAGTGAGGTCATAATCCTTGAGGAGCTCCAACCATCTCCTTTGACGCAAATTCAAGTCCTTCTGCCTCAGCAGATACTGCAAACTGCGATGATCAGTGAAAATCTCACACTACACTCCGTACAAATAATGCCGCCAAATCTTCAAGGTATGAACAATGGAAGCTACTCAAGGTCGTGCACTGGATAATTCTTCTCGTGCACCTTAAACTGTCTAGACGCGTAGGCAATCACCCTACCGTCCTGCATCAATACCGCTCCCAAGCCAACTCTAGAAGCATCACAATAAACTGTGTAAGAACCCGAACCAGCAGGCAAAACTAGTACTGGAGCTGTAGTCAATGCTGACTTGAGCTTCTGAAAGCTCTCCTCACACTCATCAGACCATCTGAATAGAGCACCCTTCTGGGTCAATCTGGTCAAAGGCGAAGCAATAGAAGAGAATACCTCCACAAAGCGACGGTAATATCCCGCCAAACCAAGGATACTCCTAATCTCTATAGCTGAGGACGGTCTGGGCCAACTCTACACCGCCTCTATCTTCTTTGGATCAACCTGAATCCCCTTGCTAGAAACCACGTGCCCCAAGAAAGCTACCGAACCAAGCCAAAACTCACACTTGGAGAATTTTGCATAAAGCTTCTCCTCCCTCAACCTCTGTAACACAACTCTCAAATTTTGAGCATGCTCTTCCTAGCTACGAGAATAAACCAGGATGTCATCAATGAACACAATGACGAAGGAATCAAGATAAGGCTGAAACACGATGTTCATAAATTGCATGAACGCAGCTGGGGCATTGGTCAGCCTAAATGACATAACCAAGAACTCATAATGACCATATCTGGTCCTGAAAGCAATCTTCGAAATGTCAGAATCCCGAATCCTCAACTGATGATACCCAGATCTCAAATCAGTCTTGGAAAACACTCTGGCTCCCTGAAGCTGGTCAAACAAATCATCAATCCGGGGCAAGGGATACCGGTTCTTCACCGTGACCCTATTCAACTGCTGATAGTCAATACACATACGCATGGACCCATCCTTCTTCTTCACGAACAACACCGGTGCACCCCAGGTGACACACTAGGCCGAATGAACCCCTTACCCAAGAGTTCCTGAAGCTGCTCCTTCAATTCCTTTAGCTCTGTTGGTGCTATACGATAAGGTGGAATAGATAGGTTGAGTGCCTGACACCAAGTCAATACCAAAATCAATATCCCTGTCAGGTGGCATGCCTGGCAGGTCTGCAGGACACACATCCGGAAAGACACGGACCACAGGAACTGAATCAATAGCGGGATTCTCACCACTGACATCCCTCACAAAGGCCAAATAAGATAAACACCCTTTCTCAACCATGCGCCGAGCCTTCAGGTAAGAAATCACCCTGCTAGGCGTAAACTCAGGAGAACTTCTCCACTCAACCTTCGGACACCCCAGCATAGCTAAGGTCACGGTCTTAGCATGACAATCAAGAACAGCATGACACAGAGATAACCAATCCATGCCCAATATCACGTCAAAATCGACCATGCTGAGTAACAGTAGGTCCACTAAGGTCTCCAGACCCCCAATAGATATCATGCATGACTGATACACGCGGTCCACAACAACAGTATCACCCACCGGAGTCGACACATGAACAGAGGTGACTAGAGACTCACGGGGCACATCTAGAAAATCGGCAAAACATGAAGAAACATAGGAATATGTAGAAACAGGGTCAAATAAATCCAAGGCATCACGGCAACAGACTAAGACAATACCTGCGATCACGGCATCTGAGGCCATATCATCCGGCCTGGCTGGAAATGCATACATGCGAGCCTGACCTCCCCCTCTAGGGCGGCCTCTAGCTAACTGACCACCACCCCTGGCTACCTGGGCGGGTGGTGAAGTGACTGGAGCTGAAGTCGAGGGCTGGCCCCTCTGCTGAGAAGAACCATCAAAACGGCGGGGACACTGCCTCCACCCGTGCCCGAACTCTCCACACTCAAAACAACTCCCTGGAGTTGGAGGCGGGGACTAATAGAAACCCCTAGCACCTGTACGGCCACTGGAAGACTCATGCATAGAAGATCCCTGAACTGGGGGTGCTCGAGCTGCACTCTGAGCTAGGAGGGCACCAAATGAAGTACGGCCTGACTGAGAACCACGGGGACCCTGCCCCGAGGATGCACCACTATATGTTGGGCGGCCTGACTGAGGAGGCCTGAATGAACGACCCCTACCCTGCTGAAACTGTCACCTGAAGGGAGCACCACTGGAAGTGCCCGAACCACGAGGCCTCTTGGCCTCCCTCTCCTTCCGCTCCTGGCGGCGAACAGACTCAATATCTCGAGCTATGTTAATAACCTGCTCAAATGAAACACCCGATACTCTCTCTCGAGTCATAAATAACCGAAGCTGATGAGAAAGACCATCTACAAACCTCCTTACCCTCTCCCTATCAGTAGGGACAATCTCAGAAGCATGCATAGCCAACTCGAAAAACCTCATCTCGTACTGAGTAACTGATGACTCTCCCTGGCGTAGCTGCTCAATTTCCTGCGCTGCTCCTCTCTATGGGACTGAGGAACATACTTCTCCAAAAAGATCGTGGAGAACTGCTACCAGGTGAGAGGTGTTGAACCAACCGACCTACGCCTCTCGAATGACTCTCACCAGGTAAAGGCAGCACCCACAAATTGAAATGTAACAAATGAGACCCCACTGGTCTCCAAAATACCCGCGGTACGCAGTATCCTCTGGCACCTATCTAGAAATCCATGGGCATCCTCGCCCTCTGTACCGCTGAAAGTCGGAGGCTGAAGTCTACTGAATCTCTCCAACCTGCGCTGCTCGTCCTCAGGCATAACAAGGACCACATAATCCTGGACCGGAGCAACTGGCTGAGCTGGGGATGCTCCCCGTGCCTGAATACCCTGTGCAGCCTGCTCAGGTGCTCGGGCAGATAGAGTCTGATTGCCTCCCCCGACCTGAGCTGTGGTGGCAGTAGAAGACATGGCGACTGCCTGAGCCAAACTGGTTCATACCGTCAATATTTGAGACAGGGTCTCCTGAAGACCCATAATAACCATAGGCACTGCTGGTGCCTGAGCCTGTCCCGCTGGGACACCATCAGCGGTAACCTGATCATGATCGATAGGGGGATCCTGAGGTACTGCCCCGGCTGCTACGCGGGCTGGCCCCCTACCTCTACCACAACCTCGACTTCTCGCTGGTCTAGCCGGTAACTGGTCACTCTGATTGGTATGGCGTGTCCTCACCATCTGTGAGAGAATGAAACAACATAAGTTCAGATTTCAAGAATCAATAGATCAGCATGAAAGAGTTCAAGAAAGATAGAAATATTTCCTTAAAGTTCGGCAGCCTCTCGAAGATAAGTACAGACGTCTCCGTACCGATCCGCAAGACTTTACTAAACCTGCTCATGACCGTTGAGTCCTATGTAACCTAGGCTCTAATACCACACTGTCACGACCCCAAATCCTAAACCGGTCGTGAGGGCGCCTATCGTGGAACTAGGCTAGCCAACTACCGCATGTTCACAATTTCTTTTAAAATCCCAATAAAGTTTCAAGCATTTCACAAAATATACAGAATTTACTGAATATAATAGGCAATTATACAGCGCCACCAACCCCAAAACTCGGAGACAACAAGTCATGAGCATCTAGAAGAATAAGCCAAAATATACTATTATAATACAAAACCTTCGAATGAAAGCTAGATACAACAAAAAGGGAAAAATAGAGATGCTGCGGATGCTGAACAGCTACTTATATATCCCGCAATCCGGATCCGTGTGGAATAAATGGCTAAGGCTCGATATCTGCACCTGAATCTGCACACAGAGGTGCCAGGAGTAATGTGAGTATGCCAACTCAGTAGTAATGAAAATAAATCAAGTCTAAGCGGCAAGGAAACACACAAAAATCAATGCCATCAAATCACAATATACAAATCCTTACTTTCCAATAATATAAACATCAATATACAAAATCATCATGCCTTAAAACCAAAAAGTCCTTTAAGGAATACACATTTTTTAAACACTTCAAACCGAAAGATTTAGTATGAAAATGAATATAGTAAAATCATAAGTAGCCCCTCGGGCAAAAACATGTATCATAATCAGCCCCTCGGGCATGCCTCACAGTCACTCAGCACCTCACCATCACTCAGCACTTCACAGTCACTCATGCCTCCCAATCACTCATCACTCGACACTCGGTGCGCTCACTGGGGGTGTGTACAGACTCCGGAGGGGCTCCTTCAGCCCAAGCGCTAATATCACTCAGCACCTCACCATCACTCAGCACTTCACAGTCACTCATGCCTCCCAATCACTCATCACTCGACACTCGGTGCGCTCACTGGGGGTGTGTACAGACTCCGGAGGGGCTCCTTCAGCCCAAGCGCTAATATCACTCAGCACCTCACCATCACTCTTGGCCTCCGTCCACACTCAGCAGAACAACTCAAAAGGCCCCTCGGGCGAATAAGTAAAAATAGGGTACTCGACCCAAAACATCATTTTAAATCTCATGTAGTGTAAATCAGGCTGAGTTTCGAAAAATAGTATGCACAATGAGGCGGAGTAAAATCATCAACAAATAGTGAGGAAAAACAGCAGTAAAAATCCCCCAAGGGGTCTAAACAGATCGCCACGAGGCCCCAAACACGACTTATAGCCCAAATATTTCACAAATCTTTAGAACATAATTTAACATAGGGTTTTCAGTAAAATATGCAACTCATTAGTTTCCGCGGAGAGGACCTAGTCCAATCCAAAAATCAGAATGCACCGCATACTCGTCATCCGACATGTGCGCCTTTCAAAAATCAGTGAGAATTATATAGTCCGGGGTTCCATACTCTCAGGACAAGATTTATAACCATCGCTTACCTCTACCAGGCCACAACACTAGTCCGCAATGCCCTTGCCCCTCAAATTTTCTCCCGATTTCTCCGAATCTAGCCAAAACCAGTTTAATATCATCAATATATATCAAAGGAACTCAACCCAATCGAAAACTATCAAATTATACAAGAATCTCGAAATTCGGCCAAACTCGAGCCCCGGGCCCACGTCTCGGAATTCGATAAAATTTGCATCATTAGAAACCTCGACCTCCCAAGATTTTATACATACCAAGAACACTAAAATCGGACAATAATTGCCCACTCAAATCCTCAAAAGAAAAATCAATTTCCCATGCACCCTTCTTCCCCAATTTGGGTTTAATTCCAGCAAATTCTATGGTTTAATTACTTAGAAATCGACATATAAACGAGTTATGAAGTTAAAAACCTTACCTCAAAGTGATTCCCTCTTCAATCCTCTCAAAAGTACTCCCAACTTCGTCAACAATGGAGGAAATATGAGCTAATCTCGCACAACAAGCCTTTTAAAATATTCTGCCTAGCCATTATATTTTCTTCACTGCGATCGCGAACATTGGCACGCGATCGCGATTCACAAATCAACCAACCAATGCGATCGCAGACCAAAACACGCGATCGCATAGAATAATTCTCCACCCCACACACGCGCCTCAAAATACTCTACGCGATCGCAGAAATTCCCACAGGATCGCACTGCCTATCCTGACCAACCTACGTGATCGCAATCCTAACCACGCGATCGCATAGAACAAAGTGCATGCCCCACTATTTACTCTACGTGATCACAAACATCCTCACGCGATCGCGTAGAAGGAAAGCAGAACCTCACCCAGCAGAAATCTGCCCAGTTTTCAAGCCAAGAATTGGTCCATTAACCACCCGAAACACACACGAGGCCCTCGGGACCTCAACCAAATACACCAACATATCCCATAACATCATTCAAACTTGGTCGAGCCTTCAAAACACCAAAAGCAACGCAGCAATACCAACATCACCTCAAATTCAAGCCTATGAACTTTGAAACTTCCAAATTTTGCCAACTATGCCGGAACCAACCAAAGCACCTCCAATTGACCTGAAATTTTGCAGACATATCCAAAATGACATTACGAACCTGCTCCAACTTCTGGAATTCAATTCCGGCCCTGATAGCTTATTTTCCACTACCGACCGGAAATCTCCAAAAACTAACTTTCGCCAATTCAAGCCTAATTCTACACCGGACATCACAAAAATATTCTGAACACATTCCTAAGTACCAAATCACCTAGTGAAGCTATCCAATCCATACAATCCGCATTCCGAGGTCGTTTACCAATAAGTCAACTCTCAGTTGACTTTCTCACCTATTAGGCTACTTTAAGAGACTAAATGCCTCAATTTTCACCATAACCACTCCGGACCCAAACGAACTGACCCAACACAACAAAATCAGGCTAGAAATGTATAAAAAATACTAAAAATGGGGGACACGGGACAAATCTCACGGAACGACCGGCCGGGTCGTTACAGCCGCAACAGTGCTTGGATATTGATTAGTCTCTCCAAAGTTAGGTGATTACCCATGTCGGTTAGGACCCTGTGAGCGAAGTCACCTAGATTAGTGCTTGATTTGGCCACTTGGCCAGTGTCAGGCAAATGAATTTATGATACGGGGTATTGAGAGCGAATCATGAGCATGCATTTGCATCCTAAATTCATGCAGTAATGTTATATAAGCACTGATTGACTCACATCATGATTATGAAAAGAATTGAGTATTTAATATTGTAGGAACTGATTGACTCATATCTTGATTATGAAAAGAATTGAGGTATTTGATATTGTGTTCTATCTCTTTTGTCTGAAAAGCATGCCTAAATTCCAGTTTTACTACATCTTTACCTTTTGTACCTACTTGATGATACCATACCTTATTTCATGTTCTATTTATGCTTCCACTTGTTTATTAGACTATTAGTAAGTGTCGATGTCAACCCCTCGTTACTAATTCTTCTAGGCTAAACTGATACTTACTGAGTATTGTAGTTTTGTACTCATATTAAACTTCTTCACATTCTTCTACGAATTTTGAGGAAAGTACTAGTGGTACCCATCCTGTTATTTAGGATCTTGCTGGGAGACTTTGTGGTAAGCTTCTCTACTTGATTCGATCTACAGCACATGGAGTCCTCCTTCCTTATTTATCCATCTGTGTTTATTTACTTCTTTCCAAACACTTTTTGTTGTTTAGTTGAGATAGTTTACTTTTGTTAGATGCTCGTGAGGATGTGAAATCGGGTTTTGGGAGTTGGTGAGATAGTTGTGGTTTTATTTGGACTCTGACTTGACTTATGCATTAACAATATTGATTTAATAATCATTCCGCTTTATTATATATCATAACTCTGTTGGCTTGCCTGGAAAGCAGGTTAGGCGCCATCACAACCTTTGGTAGGATTTTGGGTCGTAAAAATAACCGACCTATTAAAGCCCAATGAGATATCTATCTATGAACATAAAATGTGATTAGAACCTCTATATGCAAATTGCTTCTTCAAGTCTACCCTCGTCAACTAGTTGAAAGAATCTTTTCCATCCCACTAATGAACTACTGTAGATCCATCAATACATCCATGCCTTAAAGTTGCACTATACTCTGAGGCAATAATCAAGCGCCTACATCCCGTAGAATCACAAGCAAACCCTTTATTTTCATAGCAAAGGTCTTCAAGCTCAGTCCTCAGACACATAACACTTATTACTTAACGAATAACATGCTCTCAATAATGCATAGGAACGAGTAGAAAGAAAGCAAAGGTTTATACTTCAAGCTGAAACAAGGCAGAACGATAAGACAGGAAACAATGTTAAGTTTCCTAGATGCCCCGTAGCCTCTTGAAGATAAGTATTGACGTCATCATAGTGATCAGAAAGACTCTTCTAGACACTTGCTCAAGACTCGTAGAACCTATGAATCTAGAGGTCTGATACCAGCTCGTCACAACCCAAATACCACCAAATCGTGATGGAACCTAACCCAACATACTATGTAAGCCATGTGAGAATGCACGAGAGAAACTATTATTAATGGATATTCTATGTTACAATGAGCCCTATTTATATGTATACATAACACATAACCTACTCCTATTATGTAAGGGACTAGGACTAATTACATATATTCACATAATTATTCTAACACTCCCCCTCAAGATGGTGCATATAAATCACATGTACTGAGCTTGTTACATATGTAGTTAATAAGAAGACCCGTGAGGGACTTGGTGAAAATATCTTCAAGTTGATCATTCGACTTCACAAACTTTGTAGCAATATCTCCCGAGAGTATATTTTCTCTAACAAAGTGACAGTTAATCTCAATGTGTTTAGTTCTCTCATGGAACAGTGGATTTGACGTAATATGAAGAGCATCTTGATTATCACACACAAGTCCCATCTGGCTGATCTCACCAAATTTCAACACCTTGAGCAACTGTTTTATCCAAATTAGCTCACATGTCGCCATAGCCATTGCTCGATATTCTTCTTCCGCACTAGACCGGGAAACCACATTCTATTTCTTGCTCTTGCAAGACAACAAATTTCCTCCTACTAAGACACAATATCCAGAAGTAGAACATCTATCAGAAGGTGATCCTGCCCAATCAGCATCTGAGTATCCAACGATCTGCTCATGGCCTAGATCCTCAAACAATAAACCTTTGCCTGAAGCTGTTATATGCCAAAGAATGTGGACAACTGCATTCCAATGACTATCACAGGGAGAATACATAAACTGACTCACAACACTCACAGGAAAGGAAATGTCAGGTCTAGTCACTGTGGGGTAATTTAATTTACCAACCAACCGCCTATATCTTACATGCTCGCTAAGAGGATCCATTTGTCCTGGCAGAAGTTTAGAATTCGGATCCATCGGAGTGTCAAGAGTTCTACAATCTGTCATTCCCGTCTCCTCAAGAATATCTAAGGCATACTTTTATTGTGAGATCACAATAACTGAGCTAGACCGAGCGACCTCAATACCAAGAAAATATTTTAATATACCCTTATCCTTAGTCTGAAAGTGTTGAAAGAGATGTTTCTTCAACTTACTAATACCATCCTGATTATTGTTAAAACACGTGCTCCGAAAGACACGGGGTAGAAGAGAGAACTAAGGTAAGCGGGGAAATAGGAAAGAGAATGAAACTTGATTCTGGATAGCTAAAGACGGCATAGGATTAATAATATAGAAAGATGTAGGAACCGCATCCCCCTAAAAATACAACGGAACATGAGATTGTATGGGTAGGGCACAAGCAATTTCAATAAGATGTCTATTCTTTCTTTCAGCTACCCCATTTTATTGGGATGTGTATGGACAAGATGTTTGATTGAATAATCCCATGGGAGTTCATAAACTGTTGAAATAGGGAAGACAAATACTCTAGGGCATTATCACTCCCAAATGTGCAGATAGAAACTCCAAATTGATTTTGAAATTCATGTGGAAGATATGGAAAATAGAAAAAAACTCAGACCAATTTTTCATCAAAAATATCCAAGTGCACCTGGAATAATCATCAATGAAATTGGCAAAGTAGCTGAATCCCAATGTAGAACTGACCTCACTAGGACCCCAAACATCTGAATGGACTAAAGTAAAAGGTAACTCTGCTCGATTATCAAGACGCCATGGGAAATGGGAGCAGGTATGCTTACCGAGCAGACATGACTCACACTCTGGAGTGGACAAGTGATATAAGCCAAGTACCATTTTCTGAAGTTTTGACAAATTGGGATGTCCCAACCGTTTATGTAATAAATCTGGTGAATCAGTTACAGGACAAGTTGTTGAAGGAAGACAATATGCGAGTCCATGCGATTTTGCAAGAATAAGGTAATAAAGACCATCTGATTCACGCCAGGTACCAATGGTCTACCCCGTACTGCGTTCCTATATAAAACAAGGTCATCAAAAAATAAAATAACACTTTTAAGTGATTTGGCTAAGCGACTAACGGATATGAGATTTAAAGGACTACCGGGAACATAAAGAACTAAATCTAAAGGTAAGGAATGAAGTGGACTAGCTTGACCTATTGCACTTGCCATGGTTTGAGACTTATTGGCCATTATGACTGTTGGAAGAGATTGAGAATATGAAATACTAGTGAAAAGAGATTTGCTACCCGAAATATGATAATATGAACCTGAATCAATGACCCAAGACTCAGAGGTTGAAGATTGGGAGACACAAGTCACGCTACTATCTGTTTGAACAACGGAGGATATTCCTGAAGATGTCTGTTTGCATGCTTTGTACTAAAGGAACTCAATATAATCCGATAAAGAAACCACCTGGATTGGATTCAATGCATTGGATGTAACTGATTGTGAGTCAAAGGCTTCTAATACGAATTACATTATAATGTTCACATCGGGAAAATCGAAAACCCTTCTGGAAATTACTATTAACGCCAGAAAAATCAGAAAATTTTCTGAAAATCACTGTTCACGCCAGAAAAATATAGAAGTGGTCGGAATTTGGTTTAAATTGGATGGGTATGCCCGGAATTTTAAGGAGATGCCACTGTACAAATGATTTTTTTCAAATTCTGGCCAGAACAGCCCTCACGTGCCGGCGTGTGGGACAGACGCGACACGACGGCAGATCTCCGGCAGGCGCGTGAGTGGGAATTTTTAGGTGAATTTTTCTGGGGTTTGGTCGCTTATCTCTTGGGAACCTTTTCATTGTGTTGGTTTTCACACAACACTGATAATTTGTGACTTTGACGCAAATAGTCACTTAGGTCCCGGAAAATCGCACGTGACTGAGTTCTTTCTTCCCGGATGTCGCTGAAATAACGCACAACGATCTCTTCTCACCAAGGCTCAGATACCATTTGAGAATGCATGGGAGAAAATATTATTAATTGATATTCTATATTACTATGAGCCATATTTATATGTATACATAACACATAACATACTCCTATTACATAAGGGACTAGGTCTAACATATATTCACTTAACTATTCTAACAAGCCAACTAACATAAAACATTTCCCAAACTAAGGATCATCAATTAATACAGAATAAGATTATAAATTTCAACAAAACTACCCCAAGGTTCGGTAACACAAGTCATTAGAGAGTAAGATTTTGATTATAATGTTGAAAAGAAGAAATACATCATCTGTTTCAAAATATATAAACGGAAAAACAAGTTCTATTCTACCATGAACAAGATGAATAGTTAATGGTTGGAACGATAAAGTCTTCAATGCTCCTCCTTGAATTTTGCATCCGCTTAGCTCCAAATCTACACAGTGTGCAGAAGTGTAGAATGAGTACGAGTCAAGTGTAGTAAGTATTTTGACTAACCTCGGTGAAGTAGTGAGGAGGTTTGGAGTCAATTATACCTACTTATATAACATGTGCAGTTTATAAGCATAGAAAAATAATAGGAGAAATAACCAGGAACAAGCCAAAGGAACAATATATATCAACGACAAGATACACATTTAAGGAAGAAGATGACAACATGTTGTTCTAGATTTCCAAGTCAATAACATAAAATGATACCCCAAATATGCATACGAAGGAGTTATGCACCAAGCGCCTCTAACACAAATTCTCCTACATAAATGTAGAGTTTCTATACTTGAATAAGATTCAACTTCACGTCAGTTTCCAATTAGCATTATACGAATGTCCTCACATGAGTCTGGCATGGCAAGGTATGAAGAAGACTCTTTATTTACATCAATCTGACACCTTCAAAATATCTAATAATTCACTAACAAGTTCCATGCATACGTATAAAAAATATCTAGAAGCATATGGAGATATATGCATGTGGGTTGCATGTATGAATACATGAATATATATAACACATCTCAACAACTCAATCCCACAAACATATTATATTGTTGTGATGATAAAGTTGATCCAAGAATATGTTTTTGGGGCATGAAACTCATGGTCTAATTATAATACTACGTCGGCACGCAATCCGATCAAATGGACATACTATTGCAGCGTAAAACTTGATCTAATACCACTGCGATGCATAATCTGATCCCATTATATCCGTCCATACTAAAACAGAAAAAAATAAACTAAAAATCAACAAGGTAACACTAATAGACCATGCAGAAGTCATATATGTAATAGTAACAATTAAGGTAGATGGGATATATGTAACTTTAACAGCCCTATCAGTATTTTTGTGTATTTGAGCCTTGTTTCCCCATTTGATGCTCTCCACATATGCATATGTTGTTATATGACTTGCGGGGATGGTTGGTTTGATTTCTCAAAGATTTTGGATTGAATTGGAACATTTAGTTCCAAGGTTGGAAACTTAAGTTATAAGAGTTGACCAGGGTTTGGATTTTGTGTAAACGACTAGTATTTTGATGGTTTCAATAGGTTCGTATGGTGATTTTGGACTTAGGCGTATATCCATAGTTGGATTTGTAAGGTGCCTAGGTGGATTTAGTTTTATTTGGCGAAACTTGAAATTTAAATTTTTATAAGGTTCATAGGTTTGATCAGGAGTTCACTTTGAGGCTATCGGGTTCAAATTGTTTTTCTGAAAGTTCGAATAGTTTCATTATGCTACTTGGACTTGTGTGCAAAGTTTGAGGTCAATCAGAGTTGTTTAGACATGGTTCGACATGAATATTGAAAGTTTGGAAGTTAGTTGGTTCTTTAAGCTTGAATTGAGGTGAAATTTGTGGTTTTGATGTTATTCTATGTGATTTGAGGCCTCAAGTGAGTTCTTGTTATGTTTTGGTATTGGTTGGTATGATTAGACAGGGTCCCGAGAGTCTCGGGTGTGTTTGAAGTTGACTTTTAACTGTTTGGTGTTATGTAGGAATTATTGTTCTGGTGTTTTTGCATCTGTGAGGTTTTGGTCCCCATATGCAAGTCAAAATAAGCGGACCAAGGTTGCAGATGCGAGCTTGGGTGGGTTACGTCTTGTCCGCATATGCAACTATTTTTGCGCAGGTGCGCTACTTTTTGTGCATAAGCGCACTTTTGACCGCAAAAGCGTAAGGTCGGAGGCATAAGTGATTTCTACATCTACGAGGTATTTTCTCCAAATACGGTACTGCAATAGCACTTTTGTTGATCGCAGAAGCCAAGGTGCTAGGTAAACATATTAAATTGGGGGTTTGACTTATTTTATCATATTTGAGATTTGGAGCTCGGATTGGGGCAATTGTGAGGTGTTTTTCACCCCTTGGATTTGGTAAGTGTTATTGACTCGGATTTGATTATTATTCATGATTCCATCCTGAATTTAGCATTTGATTGGTGTGAGAAAAATTGGGATTTTGGAAAAATATTTCCAAAATAACAAAAAGGGATCTGAACCTTGATTAAGAGTCGAATTTAGATAAAACTTGTATATTTGGACTCTTATTCGAATGGGTAGTCGGGATTTCTGAATTTTGTCTAATTTCGAAAAGTGGGCATGTCACGACCCAAAATCCTAACTCAGGTCGTGATGGCGCCCAACAGCAGGGTCGGGCAAGCCAACACTCAATTTACTAAGGGTTCTTTCTTATTTGATTAAACATTTCAACATATACCAAGTTTTAAAGATTAAAACATAAATCGAAAAGGAAAATTAGCCAGTTTTAATCAAAAGAAGTCATAAGGAGACGTGAGCCAATATATATACAGACCCGTAATCCATAATAACTACCACGTGTGTGCGAGGAACTAGTGTCACAAGTCCTACGGGCATACTAACAGAGTATACAAAAAAGATATAATATACAGTCCCACTGTCTGAAAGAAATAGACGGGAAATAAGCAAAAGAAACTCCATGGTGCTGCCGAGGATCGTCAGGAGAAACAGCTCACCGTGAAGTCAGGTCCAACTATAATCAGAATCGAGCTCCGGTCTGGTAACCAGATGCACCAGCCTCAGAACTGTACAATTAAGTACAGAAGCGTAGCATGAGTACATAAATAAATATGTACCCAGTCAGTATCCCGTATAATCTCGAAGAAGTAGTGACGAGAGGTCGACTTGACACTCACTAAGGTCCGATAATATAATTTAACAGAATATGACGAAAACGGTAGGCATGTAAAGGTAGTAAAACAGCAAATATATAAGGCACTGAAATCCAAGTAAATACTGGAAGTAAATAAACAATTACCACTTCCTCTTCCCGCAAATATCTGTCAAATCAATATCCATGAATTCAGTAACAATTTATCATGCGCATACGGGATAAGGACAACCGGCCTGAGCCATAAAAATAGTCATGTCTGTGCACTGCCGAGGGTCAAACTGCCCGAACCATAAGTACATCGTTTCTATAAAATAATCATATCTATGCACTGCCGAGGGTCGAACGGCCCGAACCATAAGTGCATCTTTGCCATAAAATAATCATATATATGCACTTCCGAGGGTCGAACAGCCCGAACCATAAGTGCATCTTTCAATCCACCGTGGCGTACGGGCCGCTCCCATAAGAGTGGGGTAAAAACACACTCCACTCGCGGAATGTAAATTGCGAAGCGGTCACATGCACACACAATATTCTTTAAAAATTACTTTCCATAATCAACTCCTTCAAATTATAAAATTCCATAAATCTCAGGGAACCAATGCTACATATCACATGAATTCATAACATATGATTCATTACGAGTAAAAACACAAGGCATGATGTGGGCCTAACTACCCGGACATAATAATAATAGCCGCTACATACGGACTCTCGTCACTTTGTATGTACGTAGCCCCCACAATCATCACATATAGCATTTAAATCACCTATGGGGACAATTCCCTCTTAAGAGGATAGAAAGGAGACTCACCTCGTGTCGAATCTACTTCCCGGACCAAGAACGCGCCCGAAACGCCAAACTCGTCTCCCAAGGACTCGAAACTAATCAAATGTTATGTAAATATATCAAATTATACTCAAAGCATGGAATTCTCCTACTTATTTAGTCAATTCGTAATTCTTGAAGAAATCCCAAAATCCACCCCGGGCCCGCACGCTCGGATTCCAAAAATTCTCGAAGGAAACACTCACCCATAACCTAAAGATCGTTAATATATGATTTTTGTATGATTTCATAGCCAATTCACGGGAATTTCTCTAAATTCTCGAAAGCCCTAGGTTACTACCCAATTCCTTGATTTTCACTAATTAAGTAGTTAATTTAACTAGTAATTCATGTATTAAACTAATACTAGGGTAGAATTTACTTACCTTATCAGTAACTAGGTGGATTGGCTCTTTCCCAAGCTCTCTAGGTCGACAATGGGGGAAGAAAAATGGAGAAAATGAACATTTCCCATGTTTTAAAAGAACACACTGCCTAGAGTGGTTCCGCACCTGCGGCTCAAGGACCGCACCTGCGGTTCAAGGACCGCACCTGCAGCCTTGCACTTGCGAGCAATAGCTCGCACCTGCGGAAAATGGGGCAAGGGCCTGGGCTCGCACCTGCCGGCAGGAGTCCGCACCTGCGGGAAAGGGACCACACCTACAGAACTGGGCAGCCCACTTGGGGGTCGCACATGCGAGGCTGGGACCGCAGGAGCTTCCCCGCACCTGCGATTGGGGAACCGCATCTGCGTCACACCAGATCAGGTGCACCAGCAACTGTTTCAGCTAGTTTTTGGCCTTGTTTGGTGCCCGAGAGGCACCCGGGCCCACACGAGCCACCGTCCAAATATACCAACAAGTCCCAAATCATAATACGGACTCGCTCGAGCCTTCGGAACACTGAAAACAACGCAAAAACTCAAAATCGCATCTCAAAACCCCTAGAATCGAAATTTAAGAATTTCAAGTTCTTGAATTCGATATCAATGCGCCGAACCGACCTATACTACTCGGAATGACACCAAATTTTGCAGGCGAGTCATAAATGACATAACGGAACTATTCCCGGTCTCGGGATTTTGTTCGGACCTCGATAACACAAAAACACATCTCAAACAACAATATGAACTTAAGGAAACTCTTATTTCGATATCAGGTGCCGAAACGCTCTCGGGTCATCCAAAACCCATTCTGAACATACGCCCAAGTACGAAATCATCATACAAAGCTACAGGAACCGTTGAAACTCGATTCCGAGGTCGTTTACTCAAAATGTTGACCGAAGTCAACTTGGCCAAAAAGGCCAACCTTAAGGAACTAAGTGTTCCTTTACTACTCTAAACGCTTCCGAATCCCGGACCACCCGCCCCCACAAGTATTAAATCAAAATAAGACGCTATGGGAAGATTCACTTAGGGGAACAGGGTCCGATAACGCAAAACGACCGGTCAAGTCGTTATATTCTCCACCTCTTAAGCAAACGTTCATCCTCGAACGGGTCTAGAATCATACCTGAAGTGCTAAATAAGTGCGGATATCTTCTCTGCATGTCCTCCTCTGACTCCCAGGTCGCTTCCTCGACTGGTTGGCCTTTCCACTGAACCTTCACCGCAGAAACTCTCTTGGACCTCAATTGGTGATCTTGTCTATCAATAATAGCAACTGGCTCCTCCTCGTAGCCCAACCTCTCATCCAACTGAATAGTGCTGAAATCAACCACATGAGAGAAGTCGGCGTGGTACTGCCGGAGCATGGATACGTGAAAGACCGGATGAACTCTTGATAAACTGGGAGGTAAAGCTAGCTCATAAACAACCTCCCCAAAACGCCTCAACACCTCGAAGGGACCTATAAACCTCGGGCTCAGCTTGCCCTTCTTCCCGAACCTCATAATACCCTTCATCGGCGAGACCTTCAACAGAACCTTGTCTCCCTCCATAAATGATACATCACGCGCCCTCTGATCAGCGTAACTCTTCTGTTTAGACTGTGTTGTGCGGAGCCTCTCCTGAATCAACTTCACCCTCTCCAAAGCATCCCTCACCAGGTCGGTGCCATATAACTTAGCCTCGCCAGGCTCAAACCACCCGATAGGAGAACGGCATCGCCGACCATATAAATCCCCAAATGGAGCCATCTCAAAGCTAGACCGATAACTATTATTGTAAAAAAACTCGGTCAAAGGCAAGAACTGGTCCCACTGACCTCTGAAGTCAATCACACATGCTCTGAGCATGTCCTCCAATATCTCAATTATACGCTCCGACTGGCCATCAGTCTGAGGGTGAAATGCTGTGCTGAGGTCTATCTGGGTGCCTAACCTACTATGCAATGCTCTCCAGAAGTGCGAGGTGAACTGAGGACCTCGATCTGATATAATGGACACTGGCACGCCATGCAGCCGGACTATCTCCCGAATGTAGATCTGGGCTAGACTCTCAGAAGTATATGTAGTAGCTACTGGAATGAAATGCGCCAATTTGGTCAACCTATCCAAAATGACCCAAACCGCGTCAACCTTCCGCAAAGTCCAAGGCAACCCAACCACGAAGTCCATAGTGATGCGCTCACACTTCCACTCAGGAATGGGAAAGTAGGCCTCCTAGCCTCTGGTTCTCATACTTCACCTGCTGGCAATTAAGACACCTAGTCACATACTCCACAATGTCCCTCTTCATCCGCCTCCACCAGTAATGCTGCTTCAAATCACAATACATCTTCGTAGCACCAGGATGAACAAAATACGGAGAAATGTGTGCCTCCTATAGAATCCTCTCCCTTAGGCCATCAACATTAGGAACACATAAACGGCCCTAAAGTTTCAGAACACCATCCTCGCCAATAGTAACCTCCTTGGCACCACCCTGTACCACTGTCTCCCGATGCTCTACTAAGCACGGATAATCGAACTGCCGAAGCTTAATCTCCCCCAATAACGAAGACTGAGCAACCACATGTGCTAAAACTCGACGAGGCTCTGAAAGGTCTAATCTCACCTGGCGATTATCCAAGGACTGAATGTCCAAGGCTAGAGGTCTCTCCTCTGCTGCTAAGCCAAACTACCCATACTCCCTGCCTTCCTGCTCAAGGCATCTGCTACCATATTTTCCCTGCCCGGATGATAAAGAATGGTGATATCATAATCCTTCAACAACTCAAGCCATTTGGGCTGACTCAAATTAATATCTCTCTGCTTGAACAAGTGCTGCAAGCTGCGGTGGTCTGTATAAACCTCACAGGACACCCCATACAAGTAGTGCCTCCAAATCATAAGAGCATGAACAATCGCCGCCAACTCCAAATCGTGCACAGTGTAATTCTTCTCATGAACCTTCAGCTGGCGCGAAGCATAAGCAATAACTCTCCCTTCCTGCATCAACATACACCCCAAGCCAACGCGTGAAGCATCGCAATATACTATGTACATCCCAGAACCGGAAGGCAATACCAGAGCGGGTGTTGAAGTCAATGTCGCCTTGAGCTTATGAAAGCTTGCCTCACAATTATCAGACCACCAGAATGGGGCATTCTTCTGAGTCAATCTAGTCAATGGAGATGCAATCGAAGAAAACCCCTCCACAAATCGGCGATAATAGCCTGCTAGGCCCAAAAAGCTCCTGATCTCTGTAGCTGAAGTAGGACGCGGCGAACTCTGAATTGTCTCGATATTCTGAGGATCAACCTTGATACCCTCTCCGGATACCACATGCCCCAAGAATGCTACGGAATTCAACCAGAACTCACACTTGGAGAACTTAGCATATAGCTTCTATTCCCGCAAAGTCTGGAGCACAACTCTCAAATGCTGCTCATGATGCCCCAGGCTACGCGAGTAAATCAAGATGTCATCAATAAAGACAATGAAAAAGGAATCAATATACGGCTTGAACACCCTATTCATCAATTCCATGAATGCTTCTAAGGCATTAGTCAAGCCAAATGACATCACCCGGAACTCATAGTGGCAATATCTCGTACGAAAATCAGTCTGTGGAACATATGAGGCCCGAATCTTCAACTGATGATATCCCGATCTCGTATCAATCTTAGAAAACACCCTAGCACCCTGCAGCTGGTCAAACAAATCATCGATGCGCGGCAAAGGATACTTGTTCTTAATGGTGACCTTGTTCAACTGGCGGTAATCAATACACATCCGCATAGACCCATCCTTCTTCAGCACAAATAGGACTGGAGCACCCCACGGTGATACACTCGGTCTGATAAACCCCTTAGCCAACAACTCCTCAAGCTGCTCCTTCAACTCCTTCGGAGCCATACGGTACGGGGGAATGGAAATAGGCTGAGTGCCTGGAGCTACATCAATGCAGAAATCAATATCATGATCCGGAGGCATGCCCGGATGGTCTGAAGGAAATACATTAGCAAACTCTCGAACAACTAACACTGAATCAATCATCGGAGACTCGGCGGTGGTGTCCCGCACATAAGCAAGATAGGCCAGACAACCCTTCTCGACCATATGTCGAGCCTTCAGGAATGAAATAACCCGACTGGCTGCACTAACTGAGGAACCTCTCCACTCCAGCCAAGGTGACTCGGGCATGGCTAAAGTAATTGTCTTGGCATGGCAATCTAGCATGGCAGTATAAGGAGATAGCCAATCCATGCCTAGAATAACCTCAAAATCGACCATGTCGAGCAATAAAAGGTCCGCTCTGGTCTCAAATCCACAGAATGTGATCACACAAGACCAATAGATCCGGTCTACCGCCACAAAATCGCTCACATGAGTGGACACATATATAAGATGACCCAAAGACTCACGAGGAGCATCCCAAAAATGAGCAAATAATGCTGAAACATATGAATATGTGGATCCTGGATCAAATAATACTGAAGCCTCTCTATCACATACTGAGATAATACTTTTGATCACGGCGTCTGAGGCCACTGCATCTGATCTGGCCGGAATGGCATAGAATCTAGTTGGAGCACCAGAAGACTGAGCTCCACCAGAGTGAACACAAGCTGACTGACCTCCCCCTGACTGGCCTCCACCTCTAGGACGACCCCTGCTGACCTGTCCTCCACCTTTAGCTGGCCGGACTACTGGTGCTGGACCCATCGGCTGATAACCCTGTTGCACTGCCTTGCCCCGAAACCTGGGTCAATGCCTCCTCATGTGACCTGGCTTCCCACACTCGTAACAACCTCCAGATATCATAGCTTGCTGCCCTGAAAAAGGACCCTGAATGTCCGGAGAGCGATGTGAGCCCTCTGGCATAGCACTGAAGTAGGGGCTGGAGGATCTCGGATTACTGAGATAACCATTGGGTGAACTCTGAATGACTGGAGGACGGTGGGAACGCTCTGGCATGGCGCTGAAATGAGGCCTCGCTGGAACATCTCGGGGAGGTGGTGGAGGTGTTGAATATGAAGGCCTCCTAGGTTGACTACTGCTAAACTGACCTCTGCCCTTAACTGGGGCACTTCTGAAATCTTCGGAGAATCTAGCCCTCTTGTCCCGCTTCCCCTGCTCCCTACTCCTCGACCGATACCCCTCGATCCTGCGAGCAATCTCTACCACGAGCTGGTAAGAAGTACCCTTCTCCACCTCTCGGACCATGGTGGCCCTAATACCCGGATACAACCGAGCCACAAATCTCTGCACCCTCTCGGCATCAGTAGGTAGTATCATGAGTGCATGGCGAGATAACTCTGAAAATCTGGCCTCATAATTTGTCACTGACATTTGTCCCTGCTCTAGCTGCTCAAACTGATACCGCAGCTCTTCCCTCTCAGAGGGTGGGATATATCTATCCAGAAACATCTGCGTGAACTGCTCCCAAGTGACATGAGGAGAATCTGCTGGCATGCTGAGAATATAAGACTGCCACCACCTACGAGCTCTGCCCTCCAACTGGAAGGTAGTGAAATCCACTCCATGGGACTCTAGGATCCTCATGTTGTGCAGTCTGTCCCTGCACCTGTGTCAATGAAATCCTGGGCATCCTCACCTCGCTCACCCCCGAATACTGGAGGGTGCAATAAAGTCCATCTGTCCAATAACTTCTGCGGATCGCCGTTCGCAGCTGGTCTGGGCTCAGGTGTTGTTGTTATAGGCTGGACCCCACCCACAGGTTGTGTACCCGGGGTATGATGTAATACTGTTGTCTGGCCTGCAGCCTGGGCAGTAGGGGTTTGGACTCCCCCTCCCGCCTGAGAAGCGGCAGGATCTACTGGAAATAAACCAACCTGGGACATAGTATCCATAAATCTCATCATACGACCCATGACCTCCTGGAAGCCTGGCACCGTCATGAAGTCTACTGGAGTAGGATCTGCTGGAGGCACCTCTTCCTGCTCCTCTATGATAGGATCCTCTGGTGGTGGTGCAACTGGAATAGCTCTGGGACGCCCTCATCCCCTACCTCGGGCCGGTGCCCTCCCCCGACCTCTACCACGACCTCGGACGGCGGGGGTAGCGGCATCTCTCGGGTCTGGAACATCGGATGCGCGCGTCCTCACCATCTGTGAGAGAATAGAAGAATGAGTTTTAGTAAACCATCGACTGCACGATATAATGTAAATAGAGAGAGATTTCTTAACACCCTATAGCCTTCCAAAGATAAATACAAACGTCTCTGTATCAATCCGCAAGACTCTACTAGGTTTGCCCTTGACTTTTGAGACCTACGTGAACCTAGAGCTCTGATACCATAATTGTCACGACCCAAAACCCTAACTCAGGTCGTGATGGCACCCAACAGCAGGGTTGGGCAAGCCAACACTCAATTTACAAAGGGTTGTTTCTTATTTGATTAAACATTTCAACATATACCAAGTTTAAAGCTTATCATATAAATTGAAAAGGATAATTAGCCAGTTTTAATCAAAAGCGGTCATAAGGAGGCGTGAGCCAAAATATATACAGACCCGTAATCCATAATAACTACCACATGTGTGCCAGGAACTAGTGTCACAAGTCCTACGAGCATACTAACAGAATATACAAAAAAGATATAATATACAGTCCCACTGTCTGAAAGAAATAGATGGGAAATAAGAAAAAGAAACTCCATGGTGCTGCCAAGGATCTTCAGGAGAAGCAGCTCACCATGAAGTCAGGTCCAACTTTAATCAGAATCGAGCTCCGGTCTGGTAACCAGATGCACAAGCCTCAGAACCTGTACAATTAAGTACAGAAGTGTAGCATGAGTACATAAATAAATATGTACCCAGTGAGTATCCCGTCTAATCTCGAAGAAGTAGTGACGAGAGGTCGACTTGACACTCACTAAGGTCCGGCAATATAATTTAACAGAATATGATGGAAACTGTAGGCATGTAAAGGTAGTCAAGCAGCAGATATATAAGGCACTGAAATCCAAGTAAATACTGGAAGTAAATAAACAATTACCACTTCATCTTCCCCCAAATATCTGTCAAATCAATATCCATGAATTCAGTAACAATTTATCTTGCGCATATAGGATAAGGACAACCGGCCTGAGCCATAAAAATAATCATGTTTGTGCACTGCCGAGGGTCGAACGGCCCGAACCATAAGTGCATCTTTGCCATAAAATAATCATATCTATGCACCGCCAAGGGTCGAACGGCCAAAACCATAAATGCATCTTTTCCGTAAAATAATCATATTTATGCACTGTCGAGGGTCGAACGGCCCGAACCATAAGTGCATCTTTCAATCTGTCGTGGCGTACGGCCCGCTCCCATGAGAGTGGGGGAAAAACACACTCTGCTCGCAGAATGTAAATTGCGAAGCGGTGACATGCACGCACAATATTCTTTAAAAATTACTTTCCATAATCAACTCCTTCAAATTATCAAATTCCATAAATCTCAGGGAACCAATGCTACATATCACATGAATTCATAACATATAATTCATTACGAGGAAGAACACAAGGCATGATGTGGGCCTAACAACCCGGACATAATAATAATAGCCGCTAAGTACGGACTCTCGTCACTTTGTACGTACGTAGCCCCCACAAACATCACACATAGCATTTAAATCACCTATGGGGACAATTCCCTCTTACGAGGTTAGAAAGGAGACTCACCTCGTGTCGAATCTACTTCCCGGACCAAGAACGCGCCCGAAACGCCAAACTCGTCTCCCAAGGACTCGAAACTAATCAAATGTTACATAAATATATCAAATTATACTCAAAGCATGGAATTCTCCTACTTATTTGGTCAATTCGTAATTCTTGAAGAAATCCCAAAATATACCCCCGAGCCCGCACACTCGGATTCCGAAAATTCTCGAATGAAACACTCACTCATAACCTAAAGATCGTTAATATATGATTTTTGTATGATTTCATAGCCAATTCACGGGAATTTATCTAAATTCTCGAAAGACCTAGGTTACTACCCAATTCCTTGATTTTCACTAATTAAGTAGTTAATTTAACTAGTAATTCATATATTAAACTAATACTAGGGTAGAATGTACTTACCTTATCAGTAGCTAGGTGGATTGGCTCTTTCCCAAGCTCTCTAGGTCGACAATGGTGCAGAAAAATGGAGAAAATGAACACTTTCCGTGTTTTAAAAGAACACACTGCCTACAGTGGTTCCGCATCTGCGGCTCAAGTACCGCACCTGTGGTCTCGCACTTGCGAGCAATAGCTCGCACCTGCGGAAAATGGGACGAGGGCCTGGGCTCAAACCTGCGGGCAAGATTCCGCACCTGCGGCTCTGCACCTGCGGGAAAGGGCCCGCACCTGCGAGAACTGGGCAGCCCACCTGGGGGTCGCACCTGCGAGGCTGGGACCGCAGGAGCAGTCCCACACCTACGACTGGGCAACCGCACCTGCGGTCACACCAGATTAGGTGCACCAGCAACTGTTTCAGCTGTTTTTGGCCTTATTTGGTGCTAGGGAGGCACCCGGGCCCACCCGAGCCCCCGTCAAAATATACCAACAAATCCCAAATCATAATACGGACTCGTTCGAGCCTTCGGAACACTCAAAACAACGCAAAAACTCAAAATCACACCTCAAAACCCCTAGAATCAAAACTTAAGAACTTCAAGTTCTTGAATTCGATATCAATGCACCGAACCGACCTATACTACTCGGAATGACACCAAATTTTGCAGGCAAGTCATAAATGACATAACGGAACTATTCCCGATCTCAGGATTCCGTTTGGAGCTTGATAACACAAAAACACGTCCCAAACCACAATATGAACTTAAGGAAACTCTTATTTCGATATTGGGCGCCGACTCCCGGGTCATCCAAAACCCATTCCGAACATAAGCCCAAGTCCAAAATCATCATACGAAGCTACCGAAACCGTCGAAACTTGATTCTTAGGTCATTTACTCAAAATATTGACCGAAGTCAAACTTGGCCAAAAGGCCAACCTTAAAGAACTAAGTGTTCCTTTACTGCTCTAAATACTTCTGAATCCCGGACCACCCGCCCCCGCATGTCATAAATCACAATAAGCCGCTATGGGAAGTTTCATTTAGGGGAATGAGGTCCGATAACGCAAAACGACCGGTCGGGTCGTTACATGGCACATGTTGACTTTTTGATATTTGATAAAGATTGGAGCTTTATTACTTGGAATCGATTTTTGTAGCTGTGTTTGATGTTATTGAGGTATTTTTGGCTAGATTTGATCCGTTCGGAAGCCGATTCGATGTGCAAGGTCTTTTTAGAGTATTGATTTGGCTTGTTGGAGGTAAGTATCTTGCCTAACTGATCACACCCAACTCTACTCCTAAAAAGGATAAGTGGTCGCTAAAAATATAATTCGGTCCAAGAGTCCGGAGTCGAATCCCGCAATGAACTACATCTTAGATACAACTTTTTAATATCATTACGAAGACAAGCTCGAAGATTTTCTAATTTTTTAAAGAATGTGATTTCTTATTCTAAACTAATTAACTAACAAATCTGAAAGGCAGTAAAACTATCAATTAACAAGGATAAGAGTTGGAGATAAGAAAAGGAGGTCTAGAGTTATGATTTTCCCAATAGTCAGAATCCTTCCCACTATGTCTTCTATAATTTCTCCTAAGTATTCTCTACTAATCATGAGTACTTCGAGTGTCGTAATTCTCTTCCGAGAAACTACCATAATTTACAAGACGTTCTTCCCAACTAGGCTAGCTGACACTAATTCACCACTCACTAAGATCGCACAAAGATTTTATTATTCCTAATCCCACCTTTAAAACCTCCATATTATATCCTCACATAAGTTAGAAGTGATGTTTCTCAGAACCTACCTAAATATGTACCATTTCAAAGCAATACACAATAAATAGACACAGCCAATTGAGAGCTCTTCAATCAACTGAAATAAGCATGAAGTTAAACAAGTAGAGAAATTAAAAGGCTCAATTATATAAAAACATAACAAGAATTTATCCTACAAAAGGTTCCATCAAAACCCTAAATAATAAATTAGCTATTCATAATAGTATGCAAAACTACACTACTAGAATTCATAACCAATATTGAAAATAGAGGAAGAAAGAGGGGAAAACGTGAAGTTGAATCCTTCTCCTTCTTTCTCCTAGCGTGTTCTTGCCTCCCAAAGTATTGTCTCTTTCCAAAGTAGTGTCCCCCACTAAAAATCAAGTTTTAGGATGTATTTCTAGCGACTGGGGTTTGTATGGGGAAAATTTCCCTTCATCTATTTTGGATTGGAGAAGTTGGTTTCTTCTGCTCCAGCCCCGGTCTAAAAAGTGAACCTCGCTTCACTGTCCAGGTCTTTTCTGGTTTCTTATGCTCTGGTTCCCAGTCCGACAAAGTGAACCTTGCTTCGTTGTCCGGAACTTTTCTCTTCAGCTCTTTTTTCACCAATTTTTCTCTTATTTGATCATTTTCCGCATAAGTTCATTCCTACACATAAAAAACACGTAATAAGCTTATTTGCACTTCAAACACATGCAATTTTCATCCTTTATCACTAGCTTGTATAGGGGGGTACCCCTTAGGATTTGGCCTTAATTGTTTATTTGTGTAATGTCAAAAGCAATGTGTACACGAGGTGACGAGCGTATACATGGGTGCTATGTGTGGCTTATAAACGGATCAGACTTTAAGGTATTAATATGCCTTAATTTGAGGACTTATTTTATATTAAATGTGCTTAATCACTTTGTCGCTACGTAAAGATGATCACTAGAATTTTAGCAGTAGTAATGTTTTATACGTGAAACAACATCTGCATTTTACGATTTTGATGGCATGATGAACCTTGTTGATTAATTATGAACTTATATTCTAATTATTATTTTTGATTATTGCGGCACATGTGGACATGTTGAGAAATTTTTTTGGGTGTTGGCACGAGATTTATGCAGTGCGATTATGATTGATATTGTGTGGGGGTAGAGCGACAAAGTTGGATATTGTTATTGTATCAGGGTGGAGCGATACAGTTGGTTATTGTTGTTGTATCAGGGTGGAGTGATACAGTTGGATATTGTTATTGTATCAAGGCGGAGCGATATGGTTGGATATTGTTATTATGTCAAGGCGGAGCGATACGATTGGATATTGTTATTGTGTCAGAATGGAGATACAGTTGGATAATTTTATTTTGTTAGGGCGGAGCGAAATGGTTGGATATAGATATTGTGTCAGGCAGAAGATACGGTTGGATATTGTTATTGTGTTAGGGTGGAGTGATAAGGGTGGATATTGTTATTGTGACAGAAATATGGGCACGAGGTGCCCTATGTTTGTGTTTCTATTTGATGACTTGTTATTAAAACTAGACCTTTACTTTCATTAAGTTGTTTCCACACGTTCTAAAGAGATTATTTCTATTGTTTTCTATTATACTTTTTTTCCGTCATTGATATGTTGCACATGTTGTTTGACTAGTGAGTGTCACATGACTTGAATCTCGTCACTACTTTACCGAAGTAGTCTTGGTACTTACCGATTACCAATTATGGAGTACTTATACAACACTTTTGCATATTTTTGTGCACATCTAGGTGTTGAAGGCAGCTAACCTAGGCAATGAGAGCTTACATTGACCGCGAGGATTCAAGGTAGAGCTGCATGATTGTCGCAATCCCATGGAATCCCATCCTTACCTTGTAATGTCATTTTTCTATCTGAACAACATGTTTTTTTAGACATCCTTATGTATTGAGATAGAGCTCATGACTCTATACTACCTAGTTTTGAGAAGATGCACTACGTTTTGACTATTTTTGGACTTATGTTATTATTACTTGCGCTCTTATATTAAATTTTGTTCTATTATATCATTTTTTTTGCCTAGGATTACCTAGTCTTAGAGATAGTGACGTCACGATCCCTTTGGTGGGATTTGGATCATGACAAGTTTCTATCAGAGCCCTACGTTCATAGGTTCTACGAGTCATGAGAAAGTCCAGTAGAATCTTGCTAATCAGTATAGAGACGTCTGTACTTATCTTTGCGAGGCTAGTAGGAAATAGAAGCTTTCTTTCATTATTTATAATGTGGATATGTTTATTCCAAGTATGAATCATTACTCTATAATTCTCTCACATATGATGAGGACACGTTCTGTCGGATCAATATAGCAGGAACCAGTGCCCCTGTTTGAGCCGTGAGAGGCCGGGGCTGAGGTAGGGCATGTGGCACAGCTAGGGAACCTTCTAAAGAAGTAGAAGTGGAGCCACTAGTATCTCCAGTCGAGAATCAAGAGCCCGAGCATGTTCAGCGTGCACCTGAGGAGCCTATTTCTATACCGGGGCTTCGGGAGATTTGGCAAAATTTTTGAGTATATTTGGTAGTATATCCTAGGCAGGGTTGATTCCCGTTGGAACAGCTACATCGCAAGTTGGGGGAGGAGCTCAAACTCCCACCATTTGTACACCATAGCAGCCGGCTCATGCTTACCACACATCGGGTGTTGTGCCGGTGCAACCAATAGTTGCAGCTCAACCCGAGGTAGGGCCAATTGTGTTCGTTGAGGAACAAAGGTGTTTGGAGAGGTTTCAGAATTTTCATCCTCCCGAGTTTAGTGGAGGGGCGTTTAAGGATGAACAAGGCTTCTTGGATCAATGACATCACATTCTGCATACCATAGGTTTGGTAGAGGTGAGGGGGGTCGACCATACTATTTTTCAATTGACGGGGTTGGCATATAGATTGTGGCAGGCTTATAAGGAGAGTTGGCTAGCTGGTGCAACACAACATACATGGTCCGAGTTCTCTAATATTTTCTTGAGGGAGTTTATTCCACATACCCGTAAGAACGAGTTGTGCAGTGAGTTTGAGCAGTTGCGAGAGGGGGGTATGGTTGTGTCCGAGTATGCTATAAGGTTTACAGATTTATCTTGTCACGCAGCTTTCTTGGTTTCCACTAATAGAGGGAGAATCAGTAGATTTAATGAGGCACTCATCTATATCCTCATATTTGGGATGGCATGGGAGTTGGAGATTGAGACTACATTTCATTAGGTCGTGGAGATTGCTCGGAGATTATAGCGTATCCGCGGTCAGGAGAAGAAGGATAGGGAGGCTAAGAAGCCTCGTGGTTCTGAAGAATTTAGTGGTTTATACTCTTCAACTCAGACCCGTCATGGTAGAGGCTTTGTCAGTCAACCAGTTTAATCCACACTTTAGGTTACCCAGAGTGCTCTGACTAGCCATGGACCCTAGAGCACTTGTATCGAACAACCATCTTTCAGTGCACCTTCTACACGGGGTTCCTATGGCGGTTCTAATCGTCCGAGGTAGACTCGGTACTAGAATCCATGACCTCATAAAGGTTGTTTCGAGTGTGGTGATACTAGGCACATTGGGAGAGATTTACCCAGACTTCGGATGGGTGAATATCAACAAGGTATTCAGGCTATGGTTCCCGCTCTAGTTGCTACTCCATATGCACAGCCATTTAGAAGGGGGGGGACAGATGGGTATAGGTCATCCTAGAGGGGGAGTCTAGGCCCGGTGTTATGCTTTCCCTGGTAAGACGGAGGCATTTGCATCAGATGTTGTCACTACAACTATCGTTCTCAGTTTGTCATAGAGATGCATGTTTTTATTTAATCCGGGTTCACTTATTCGTATGTTTTATCCTACTTTGCTCCATATTTGGATTTGTCTCATGATTCTCTGGATACGTCTGTCGATGTGTCTACACCCGTTGGGAATTCTATTGTGGTGGACTATGTCTATCGTTCTTCTTTGATCACTATTAGGGGCTACGAGACTAGGGTTGGCCTTCTATTGCTTAATATGGTGGATTTTGATGTGATTTTTGGTATTGGTTGGTTATCTTCGTATCATGATATTTTGGATTGTCATGCTAAGACTATGACATTGGCTATTTGGGATTGCCAAAGTTGGAATGGAGAGGTTCCTTGGGTCATGTTCCTAGTAGGATGGTGTCTTTTCTGAGCTCAACGGATGTTTGTGAATGGGTGCTTAGCGTACTTAGATTTTGTTAGAGATGTGAGTGATGATACTCCCACGGTTGATTTAGTCCCTATGGTGAGAGAGTTTTCTGATGTTTTCCCAGCAGACCTATCGAGCATGCTACCTAATCGGGATATTGATTTTGGTATTGACTTAGCACCAGGCACTCAGCCCATATCTATCCCATCGTATCACATGGCTCCAGCAGATTTAAGGAAATTGAATGAACAACTTTAGGAATTGTAAAATAAAGGTTTCATCAATCCCACAGTGTCGCCTTGGGGTGCATTGGTTCTATTTGTGAAGAATAAAGACGGTTCCATGAGAAAGTGTATAGTCTATCGGCAGTTGAACAAGGTTACCATCAAGAACAAGTATCCACGACCACGTATTGATGATTTATTTGATCAGCTTCATGGGGTATTCTCGAAGATTGATTTGAGATCGAGTACCATCAGTTGAATATCAGGGCTACAGACATTCCTAAGACGATGTTCAGGACCCGTTATGGACATTATGAGGTTTTGGTGATGTCTTTTAGGCTGAATAATGCCCCAGCAACTTTCATGCACTTGATGAACAATATATTTCAACCTTATCTGGATTCCTTCATTATTGTGTTCATTGATGATATATTGGTGTATTCCCGCCGAAATGAGGAGCATGAGCAGCACTTGAGGATTGTGCTCCAGACTTTTAGGTAGAGGAAGCTATATGCTAAGTTCTCCAAGTGCGAATTTTGGTTAGATCTAGTGCCATTCTTGGGTCACATGGTGTCCAGTGAGGGGATCAAGGTGGATCCGAAGAAGATTGACGAAGTTCAGGGTTGGCCTAGACCTTATACCTCTACAGAGATTTGAAGTTTACTAGGGTTAGCTGGGTATTATCGCTGCTTTGTTTAAGATTTTTATCTATCGCAACCCCATTTGCTAAGTTGACTTAGAAGGGTTCCCCATTCAGGTGGTCTGACGAGTGTGAGGATAGTTTTCAGAAGCTCAAGTCTACTTTGACTACAGCTCCAGTTCTGGTTTTTCCTTCGGGATCGGGTTCATATACAGTCTATTATGATGCTTTGCAAGTTGGTATTGGGTGTGTGTTGATGCAGGATGGTAGGGTGATTGTCCACGCTTTGCATCGGTTGAAGCCCTATGAGAAGAACTACTCAGTGCACAATTTGGAGTTAGAAGCTATCGTACACACGCTCAAGATTTGGAGGCACTACTTATATGGCGTGTCTTGTGAGGGGTATACGGGTCACCGGAGTCTTCAACATCTATTCAAGAAAAAGGATTTGAACTTGAGGAAACCGAGGTAGTTGTAGCTATTGAAGGACTATGATATCACCATTGTTTTTCATCTGGGGAAGGCCTATATGGTGGTGGACGTCTTGAGTAGGACGGCAGAGAAAATGGGGAGTCTTAATTTTATTCCAACTGGGGAGAGGCCTTTGGCTATGGATGTCCAGGCTTTGTCCAGCACATTAGTGAGATTGGATATTTCGGATCCTAGTAGAGTCCTTGCTTGCGTTGTGTCATACTCATCCTTGTTTGAGCGCATCAAGGCTCGTCAGTATGACGATACCCACTTGTTTGTCTTTACGGACACGGTGCATCACGGTGATGCTAATGAGGTGACTATTGGTGATGATAGGGTATTTAGGCTTTAGGGTCGGATTTGTGTTCCTAATATGGATGGTTTGAGAGAGTTGATTCTGGAGGAGGCTCATAGTTCACGATATTTCGTTCACCCAGGTACTTTGAATATGTACCGTGATTTGAAACAACATCACTAAAGGAGAAGGATGACGAAGGACATTGTTTAGCATGTTTCACGATTTTTAAACTGTCATCAGGTTAAGTATGAGCATCAGAGACCAAATGGTTTGCTTCAGAGGCTAGATATACCGTAGTGGAAGTAGGAGTTATTACTATGGATTTTGTGGTTGGGCTGTCACGGACCTTGAGGATATTTGATGTTGTGTGAGTCATTATGGACTGACCAAGTCTGCACATTTTGTTTCGGTTATGACTTTCTACACTTCTGACAAGTTGGCTCACATTTATCTTAGAGAGATTATTTTGTTGTATGGTGTGCCTATTTCTATCGTCTCGAATTAAGGCACTCAGTTTACATCACATTTTTGGAGAGTCATGTAGTGCGAGTTAGGCACACATGTTGATTTGAGTACGTCATTTCATCCCCAGATAGACGGGCAGTTCGAGAGTACAATTCAGATCTTGGAGGACATGTTGAGAGCTTGTGTCAGTAACTTTAAAGGCTAGTGGGATCAGTTTCTACCTATATCAGAGTTCACCTACAACAATAACTACCAGTCGAGTATCTAGATAGCTCTGTATAGTGCCTTATCTAGAAGGCAATGTCGTTCACCAGTTGGTTGGTTTAATATTGGGGAAGCTAGGTTATTGGGCACTGATTTGGTTTGTGATGCTTTGGAAAAGGTGAAATTAATTCAGGAGAAGCTTCGTACAACGCAGTGTAGGCAAAAGAGTTATGTCGATAGAAAGGCTCGTGATGTGGCTTTAATGGTGGGTGAGAAGGTTTACTCAAAGTTTCCTCTATGAAGGGTGTGCTGAGATTTGGGAAGAAGGGCAAGTTCAACCCTCGGTATATTCTTCCTTTCAAGGTGTTAGAGAAAGTTGGTGAGCTGGCCTACAGACTTTCTTTTCCACCCAGCTTATCGGGATTTCATCCGTGTTTCATGTTTCTATGCTTCAGAAGTACTACGAGGATCCATCACATATGTTGGATTTCAGCTCACCGCAGTTGGGCAATGATTTGACTTATGATGAAGATCCAATGGCCATTTTTGATAAGCAGGTTTGAAAGTTGAGGTTGAAAGATATTTCACCAGTGAAGGTTTAGTGGAGAGGTCAACAGGTCAAGGAGGCAACTTAGGATACCGAGCATGATATGTAGAGCAGATACCCTGATCTTTTTTATATTCCAGGTATGATTCTAAACCCATTCGAGGACGAACATTTATTTAAGATGGGGAGAATGTAACAACTTGGATGGTTGTTTTGGGTATTTGAGTCTTTTTATCCCATTTGATACTTCTCATATGTGTATTTGATATTATGTGACTTGCCGGGATGGTTGGTCAAATTTAGGGAAGGTTTTGGATTACATTGGAAAATTCAGTGCCAAGGTTGGAAGCTTAAGTTATAAGAATTGACCGCGGTTTGACTTGTGTTTAAACGACCCAGGAATGGTTTTTTATGGTTCCAATAGATTCATATGGATATTTTGGACTTAGGTGTATGTTTGGAGTTGGATTTGGAGGTTCCTAGGTCGATTTGGTTCTATTTGGCGATAGTTGAAAATTTGAAGGTTTGCAAGGTTCATACGTTTGATCGAGAATTGACTTCGAGGCTATCAGGTTTCGATTGTTGTTTCGGAAGTTAGAACATGCTCATTATGTCATTTGGGACTTGTGTGCAAAATTTGAGGTCAATCCGAGTTGTGTAGATGTGGTTCACCATGAGTGTTGAATATTTGGAAGCTAGTTAGTTCGTTAAACTTGAATTGAGGTTCAATTTGTGGTTTTAATGTTATTCTATGTTATTTGAGTCCTCGAGAGGGTTTGTGTTATGTTTTGGTATTGGTTGGTATGATTTGACGGGGTCCTGGGAGCCTCAGATGTGTTTCATATTTATTTCGGATTGCTGTGTTATGTAGGCATTTCACTTCTGTTGTTTTCAAACCTGCGAGGTTCGGTCCGCAGGTGCGAGTCTGCAAAGTCGGGCTTGGGCCGCAGATACAAGTGTAGGTGGGTTCAGGCTTGTTCGCAGATGCGGCTGTATTTGCGCAGGTGCACTATTTTGTGCGCAGAAGCGCCTTTGCAAGAGCACGCTTTTGATCGTAGAAGTAGAAGGTCAGAGGCATTACTGATTTCCGTATCTGCGATGTACTTTCTGCAGATGCGATACCGCAGAAGCGGTTGTGTGGATCGCAGAAGGGAAAATGCTGGGCAAAACCTATTAAATCAAGTGTTTGAGTTATTTAATCATATTTTGAGATTAGGAGCTCAGATTGGGCGATTTTTGAGGCTTTTTTCACCCACTTGGATTAGGTAAGTGATCTAGACTCGAATTTGATAATAATTCATGATTCCATTCATTTTATTGGTGAATCTAAATGAGAAAAATTGGAGATTTTTTAAAAACTTAGTTAAAACAAAAAATAGGGATTTGAACCCCGATTCGGAGCCGGATTTGGATGAAACTTGTATATTTGGACTCGTATTCAAATGGGGAGTTGAGATTTGGTGACTCATATTCAAATGGGTAGTCCCGAGTTGACTTTTTGATATTTGATAAAGATTGGAGCCTTATTACATAGAATTGATTTCTAGAATCGTGTTTGATTTTATTGAGTTATTTTTTGCTAGATTTGGCCCGTTTGTAGGACGATTCGAGGGGTAAGGGATTTTTAGAGTATTGATTTGGATTGTTGAAAGTAAATATCTGGCCTAACCTTGTGTGAGGAAATACTCCTTAGTATTTGGCCTTAATTGTTTATTCGTGTTATGTAAAAAGTGAAGTGTGCACGAAATGATGTAACGACCCGATCGGTCGTTCCGAAAGTTTAGTCATGTTTCCCCTATTTCTGATTTATTTTGTGTTGTTTAGCTCTTTTATGTTGTGTTGATACAGTTGGCTCGGGTTCGGAGTGATTTTGGATAGAGATGAGAAACTTAGGCTCTTCAGTTGGCTTTATAGTCAGAAAAGTCGATCGGAAGTTGACTTAGAGGTAAATGACGTCGTAATGTGGTTTTTATGGCTCGGATAGCTTCATTAGGTGATTTGGGACTTAGGAGTGTGTTCGAAATATTTTTCGGAGGTCCGGAATAGAATTAGGCTTGAATTGGCAAAATTGAGTTTTTGGCGCTTTCCGGTCGGCAGTGGAAAATTAGCTATCAGGGTCGGAATGGAAATCCCAAATTTGGAGCAGGTCCGTAGTGTCATTTGCGACTTTTGTGCAAATTTTGAAGTCAATCGGACGTGATTTGATAGGTTTCGACATCAAATATAGAAGTTTGATGTTCTAAAGTTCATTAAAATTGAATTGGGGTGAGATTCATGATTTCGATGTGGTTTTAGGTGATTTGAGTCTTCGAGCAGGTCCGTGTTATTTTATGGGACCGGTTTGTGTGATTGGACTGGGACCCCAGGGCTTCTGGTGTGTTTCGGGATGGTTTCAGATCATTTCGGACTATTTTGCAATAGCTGATGTCAGTGTCTGGTGCTGTTCTTCACGTTCGCGAGGATCCTTTCGCGTTCGCGAGGATCCTCTCGCGTTCGCAAAGAAGGATTTGGCTTCAGGGACTTTGGTCTTCGTGTTCGCGAAGAGATCCTCGCGTTTGCGAAGAAGAACAATCTCTATTACGCATGTATAACTTTGGAGGAACATATCTCACAATCTATACGGAATTTGAAGATAATCCAAAAACAAAAGTCATAGCCCTATGTGTTACTTTTTAGAAAAGTAAACCATTTAGCATTTGGATTTGTGTACAAAGATTTATAGTTGGTACACTACAGACTGTCCGAGAAGATGAAGAAATTTGTGTTGCATAGGGCTGACTTTGGCAGCTTATATCTCAAAATATATAAGTAATTGGAAACATTTTAAAACATAAAAGTTGTAGAAATTGGTATCTAGTTTTCAAAACATTAAATCATTTGTCATTTGAAGTTTTGTACTATAAGTTATGGCTATTATACTACAGGTTGTCTGAGAAGAGTTTGGAAATGGATTTTGAGAGTTCTTTTCATCGCGAACGCGATGGGTGGCCAGCGAACGTGAAGAAGGAATACCTGGGCAGAATTTAAAGTTCAAAAATGAGGGTTTTGAGTTCATGTCACAGAAATTTAATTGGGAGCTCGGTAGAAGGCGATTTTTGGAGAGATTCTTGTGTGGGTGTTCGGGGTAAGTGATTCTTACCTAGTTTTGGTTAATTCACATGGTTATGCCTTTAATTTCATCATTTAATTTGTGATTTGAGGTGGAAATTGGGTGAAAAGTGGAAGAAAGTTTGGAAAATTCATTTGGGGATTTGAATGGGAATTTGCGGTAGGATTTCAATGAATTTGATATGGGTAGACCAGTGAGTGAATAAGGATTCTAGTTTTGTGATTGTTATCAAATTCCGAGACGTTGGCCTGGGTGTCGGGTATGGCCAATTTCGGGATTTTTTATGTAATTTAGTTATTTTCGAGTGGGCTTTGTTCCTTTAGCGTATTTTGATGATATGAATATGATTTTGAATAGATTCGGGACGAATTGAGGTCGAGTCGAGTGGCAAGGGCAACGCGGAGTAGATTTTCATCCGGTTTGAGGTAAGTAATGACTGTAAATCTTGTCCTGAGGGTATGAAACCCCGAACTCTTCATTGTGTCACTAATTTGGAGTGGCACACATGTTAGATGACAAGTGTGTGGCGTGCACTGTTGGGGGATTGTGACCTAGTCCATCCAGAAACAACTATTAAGTTTCGTATTTGATTATAAATCATATGATATTTCATGTTTTAAAGATTATTACTATGTTTTGGGCGGAATACCGTATTTGGGCCTCGTGCCATGTGTTTGGACCCCTTGGGGGCTTTTACTACTATTCCTTACTGTGTTGACTTATGATTTACACTCAGTCATATTATGTTTAACAGATTTCAAAACTCAGTCTTATTTACTCTATTTTGAGGTATAAAATGATATTTTGGGTCGAGTACCCCGTTTTACTGATAGCCCGAGTGGCTTTTTGAGAGGTTTATGACTGAATGAGGCCGAGGGCCCATGTTGTGAGGATATTATGGGAGCGGGCTGCACGTCGCAGCATGTTATACTATTTATGATGACTGAGTGAGGCCGAGTGCCTGATTTGTAATGATATGATATGGGATCGGGCTGCACGCCGCAATATGTTATTGATAGGCCGAGTGCCAGAGTGATTGATACCATGATCTGGCTAGTTATAGCGCTCGAGCTGAAGGAGCTCCTCCGGAGTCTGTACACACCCCTAGTGAGCGCAGGAACCTACTGAGTGCGAGTGTCGAGTGCCGAGTGACGAGTGATTGGGAAGCATGAGTGACTGTGAGGTTGCTCGAGGGGCTGATACCGAGTGATGGTGAAGCATGTTGAGTGACTGATTCTGAGGGATGTTATGCCCGAGGGGCAATTTATGAAATATGTTTTTGCCCGAGAGGATATTTATGATTTCTATCATTTCTATATTAAATTATCTTGATTTCTATGGAAACTGTTGAAAGGTACATTTGCAAAGGAATTTTACTGAAATCGACTTTCAAGTGTTACAAATTGTCGTATCTATGAGTTTTGAAAGAAGAATTGTATTTACTGTGGATTGATGACTTGTTTATGTGTTTCCTAGTTCTCAGACATTATTTAATTTCATTACTACTGAGTTGGCGTACTCACATTACTCCCTGCACCTTGTGTGCAGTTTCAGGTGCTAGAGTGGAGTGAGTCGCTTGCCCGTCTAGGGATTTCCGGAGATTTTTGCAAGGTAGTTGCACGTGTCCACAGCCCTGATTTTCTCCTTCTTATTTCTGTAGTAGTCGCACTCCCTAGACTTATTTTTTATTAAATATATTGTGTCATATTTATGTATTTTCTTTAGATGCTCGTGACCTAGTGACTCCGGGATTTTGGGCAGTGTTTAAACATTTGGCTTAGTATCTTGTGATTTAAGAATGCTAAATTGAAATTGTTATCAAATGTCGGTTCGGAAGTGATATAAAACAAGAGTTCTTTATGTTTGAAAATATAATTGGCTGGCAGTACTTCGATAGGCGCCATCACGTCCAGGCGTAGTTTTGGGGTCGTGACAAGTTGGTATCAGAGCCTAGGTTACATAGGACTCACCGATCATGAGCAGGTTTAGCACAGTCTTGCGGATCGGTACGGAGACGTCTGTACTTATCTTCGAGAGGCTGCAGAACCCTTAGGAAAAATCTCACATTCTTGAATTCCTGTTGTGCGAATCCATTTATTAAGCCAAAACCGTAACTGTTTGAATCATTTTCATGTATTCGAATGCGCACGTGAGCGCTCGGTATCAGCTGTCCATCGACGACTTGTGATTCCATGGTGAGGTGCGAGATGTGATGTTAGCATGTTGATAATGGGCCAGTCTTGTGGACATGAGGCCGGGTTTTTTCTGTGGCTTGGGTGCTGAGATGTTGATTGTGTGAGCCGTGCATTTAGGACCTATATGTCCATTTGTGTCCTTATCGGTGGGGTTTTGTGACTGGATGACTATGTGGCGAGTGTGATTCGATGGTGAGGTGCGTTCAAATTGTTTGATTGTGACAAAAGGATTGGCTGGAAATGTGGCAAGAACTATTGAGTGTTTGATTTCTGTCTCGAGTTGGCATATGGCTTCGAGTTGTGAGTGTATTGGAAGACCTCTCATGTTGTTTAGTTGTGGAGTAAAGTGGATCTTTCTGTTGTGTTATGAGTTCCTGGTGATGTCTTTTGGGTTGACCAATACCCCAGTAACGTTCATGTATTTGATTAACATTGTATTCTAGCTGTATTTATACTCCTTCATTATTGTATTCATTGATAGCATCCTGGCGTACTCACGTAGCCAAGAGGAGCATATTCAGCATTTGAGGAGGGTATTATAGAGATTGATGGAGGAGAAGCTTTATGCAAAGTTCTCCAAGTGTGAATTTTTTACTAAGTTCAGTAGCATTCTTAGGGCACGTGGTGTCCAGTGAGGGTATTCAGGTGGTTAGACGAGTGTGGAGAGAGCTTTCAGAAGCTCAAGATTGCTTTGACCACAACTCCAGTGTTAGTTCTCCCATCAGCTTCAGGTTCTTATATCGCGTATCTTTATGCCTTGAGGATAGGCATTGGTTATGTTTTAATGTAGGAGGGTATAGTGATTGCGTGATAGCTATGATTTTTGGAAGGGTATAGAGATGATATCAGTTTGAGGCTAAGCAGGCGGGGCTATCTACCACGGGGTGTCTTGAGGTTGTGTGATCATTAGGGGGTTTTATAGCAAGTACTCTTTTATCAGTAAATGTTATATGTTGTAAGTTGAGTTTAGATCGCTTCTGTAAGTTGGCATGGCTATTGCAATGGTGAATGCGAGATTGCAGATGATTTGAGATGTTAAATGGTTTGAGTTATATATGAGCTTATGAAGGATTTAGTTGAATCTAACTGTGATATGGCGGCGGTGTTAGCATATGGGCATTGTAAGTTATTGATTGTTTTGATCTATGGCTTTGAGCCAAGTGGGGGAGGCTGCTAATAATAAGTTGGTTGCACGATTATGCGAGGTATTGAGTTCAGTTCGAGGTATACTGGTGAATCCGTTATGACCTGCAGAGGTGGATTCTGAGAAGACTCGAGTAATGGAAATTTTTGGATACATGTTGTAATGTACTCTATGGGTAGATGGGTTTTATTGAATGGTTGAGTTGTAACTCTAAATGGTGTAGTGTGTGCGGAGTAGGAATTTTCTTGGTTTCTTCGAAGTGCGGGTGACTTCCTAGTATGTTGGTGTGCAAATGGGTCAGGTCGTTTGATCTGTTTGATCAGTTTAATTGAGATTTGTGTATAGTGGATCACTCTCGATAATGGTTTTGATGGATTCAAGGTTATACATAACAATTGGGAATCTTCAAGGTATGTATTTGGCTAGAACTGAGATTTACGTTGGAGGGTGTCAAGACTTGTGGCATTTCTACATTATCATGGATTCTACATATCAGTATCACGAAAGTGAAGGTAATGGCTTTAGATTCGCAGGAAGTCTCTTCAAGGTAAGTATTTTGAATGTGGTACTTTTGGGGATATTTGAGAGAGTATTCAGAGGCATACGAGCCTTAGACAGTACGATCTTATGCTTGGATCTCATGTGGTGAGTCTAGGTTGAGAATTGCAGTATTATGGCAAGGAGAAGTATCAATTCGAAGGTAAGTCAGAAGGAACTTGGATAAATAGGACAACTTTGTAGTAGGTCGGATCGGCATGGTAAGGGATATGATTAGTTCTTTGGGTGTTTATGAGGCAATGAGTTTTTACAGGTGTTTCTTAGAAATGCTCTTGGGTTTTGGTGACCTACGTAGCTTGATTAAGTTAGAAGGATTCAGTCCTAACGGTTTGGTGTTGTACAAATGGGATTCGGATAGTTCCTGATGGTTTCTACCACGGTTAGAGATGTATATTTTCTACTGGCGTGAGGTGCAGGTGATGTATGGTGATTTTGCTTCTAAATGTGATCAATTGAAAGTTCTTGGCTAGTTGGGTACGTAGTTTCTTGTAGCTCGGAAGGGATCATGAAGTTCTCATATTTATCATAGGATGGCATGGTGTATGCAGTATGCTGTGTAGAGTTGAGATTTGCATATGTGAGGTCACGGTTCAGTTCTGGAAGGAAGGTAAAAAATTCTTAGGCGCATTGGCAGTTCCAGATGACTAGGTAGATGATATCACTATTGGGTGGCTTGATGAGGGTATACATTTCAGAAAGGGCAATGTGTGGAGTTAAGAGTGCTTCATTGGTATTGCGACGCTCTCTTGTTGGATTGACTGTTGATATTCAAGGTTGTTTGGTGACACGAAAGAATTATAGGGGTATCCCTCGTGGAATGATTGAGTATTTGGGATGTGTTATATATTCGAGCGGTGGAGTTGGGATCAGATATGGTAATTTGTGCGCTTCATGGACTTCGAAACTGAGAGTTCTCATAAACAGATTATTTTATGGTTGTGGATTGTGAGGATGCGAGCAAAGCTAGTCAGATGTTAGTAAATTCCATGTTTTAGTCATTGTGAACCTTCGGAGAGTTATCTATCTATTGTGGGTGACCAGAGTTGATTTAGTGTTATTGGTAGGCCCAGTATGGGTGTGTGTTCTGCACCGGGTCGGAATTATTGACTCTGAATTGCTATTTTTGAGGGATGTACCATTCGATTGTCATTGACATTATTCATAGTATGGAATGATCTATGAGTTACCTTTCGGTGTTGCGAGGAGTGGTGATTGTTGGTTATATGCACATATGGTACGGATTTATTTGGGCTTTATAGCGGGATTTGAGTAAGGTAAATAATTAGGTATTGCGGGATTGAGACATATTGGTTATATTCTTTCTGATTCGTATGGCATGGTATTGTCTGATTCCCCCGTGGTTATGGAAATTCACTTGGAGTACTTGATGTCGAATTATGCATGGTTATTGATTTTGAGCAAGGTGGCTTGAAGTATTTCATGTGGACCAACATTTGGATGGGATCACGCACTGTAGCAGAGTTATGTGGAGGTATGATCCTTGGTGTCAGATTCGTGAGTTTTGATTTTACGATGTGTGCCAGGCTCTTAGTATGGTATTGTGATGGTAATTGTTAATGGCAGGATAGTCCTCCCGTGTGAATATTTTCTATGATTTGAGTTCGTGGGATGTTGCTATTGAGTGCACGAGTTACACATGTTATGGCTTTGGATTGTATTGATGCGTCATGTCATCAGAGTGGTCGTGTTGGATGAGAAGAGGTCATTGGGCCTAGAATGAATGCTACCAGAGTTGACTACAACACGATTGGAAGGATGATATTGGAAGTTGGCTTAGAAATCTTCTATAATTCCTGTCGGAGAAGGGGGGCTCCATGACTGGCTGATCGGACGAATGGTTGCTAGTTTCTACGTGTTTCTTTCATCATCGGCAGTATATGAAAGAGTTAGAGCGAGGCATTGCTTGATAAGAGGTTATGTACCGGTATTGGGTTATTTTGAGCAGCTATTGTGATTAGGAGTTATCGCTATGAGTTTTTGAGTCATGCGGTATATTATGTGATTACATATTGGGTTACGGATATGGCTTGATACAGCGTGTTTAGACTTATTCAGTTTATAGCTATGGAATTTTGATCTTGTAAATTATTTCAGAATTGGAAATTTGGTTCTAAGGTTTATGGGTCAGGTTGGATTTCGAAATTTCAAATGTGTTGTGCTATTGGACCTATATGGGATAGGATGACATGGGATCACCCCCGGGTATGTTCATGGTAGGTTACACGGAAATTTGGTGGTTTTTGGAACAACTACGGGCACGTTCAAGGACAAACGTATGTCTAAGTGGGGGAGAATGTAACGACCCGATCGGTCATTCCGAGAGTTTAGTCCCGTTTCCCCTATTTCTTGTTTATTATGTGTTGTTCAACTCTTTTATGTTGTATTGAGACAGTTGGCTCGGGTTCAGAGTGATTGTGGAGAGAAATGAGACACTTAGTCTCTTAAGTTGGCTTCATAGTTAGAAAATTCAACCGGAAGTTGACTTATAGGTAAATGATCTCGGAATGTGGTTTTTATGGCTCGGATAGCTTCATTAGGTGATTTGGGACTTAGGAGTTTGTTCGGAATGTTTTTCGGAGGTCCGGAGTAGAAGTAGGCTTGAATTGGAAAAATTGAGTTTTTGGCACTTTTTGGTCGGCAATGGAAAATTAGCTATCGGGGTCGGAATGGAATTCCAAAAGTTTGAGCAGGTCCGTAGTGTCATTTGGGCCTTGTGTGAAAAATTTGAGATCAATCGGACATGATTTGATAGGTTTCGACATCAAATGTAGAAGTTTGAAGTTCTAAAATTCATTAAGCTTGAATTGGGGTGGGATTCATGATTTTGACGTGGTTTGAGGTGATTTGATGCTTCGAGCAGGTCTGTGTTATGTTATAGGACTACTTTGTGTGATTGGACGGGGCCTCGGGTGATTTTCGGGGTGGTTTTGGATCATTTCGTGCTGTTTTGCAATAGCTGATGTTGGTGTCTGGTGCTGTTCTTCGCGTTCGCGAGGCCTCTCGCGTTCACGAAGAAGGATTTGGCTTCAGGGACTTTGTTCTTCGCGTTCGCGAAGAGATCCTCGCGTTCGCGAAGAAAAAAAATCTTTGTTACGCTTGTCTGACTTTAGAGGCTGATATCTCACAATCTATAAGGAATTTGAAGATCATTCAAAAACGAAAGTCATATCCCTTTGTATCTGGTTTTCAGGAAAGTAAACCATTTAGAATTTGGATTTGTGTACAAAGAGTTATGGCAGGTACACTAAAGACTGTCCGGGAAGATAAAGAAGAAATTTGTGTTGCACAGGGCTGACTTTGAAAGCTAATATCTCAAAATCTATAAGAAATTGGAAAAGTTTTAAAAGACCAAAGTTGTAGATATTGGTTTCTAGTTTCCAAAAAATTAAACCATTTGTCATTTGGAGATTTGACTAAATGTTATGGCCATTATACTATAGGCTATCTGAGAAGAGTTTGGAAATGGCTTTTGAGAGTTTTTGTGGCCCACGAACGCGATGGGTGGCCCGCGAACGCAAAGAAGTAATACTTGGGCAGAATTTAAAGTTCAAAAATGAGGATTTTGAGTTCATTTCACAAAAATTTAATTGGGAGCTCGGTAAAAGGCGAATTTTGGAGAGATTCTTGCATGGGTGTTTGGGGTAAGTGATTCTTACCTAGTTTTGGTTTATTCCCATGATTATGCCTTTAATTTCATCATTTAATTTGTTATTTGAGGTGGAAATTGGGTGAAAAGTGGAAGAAAGTTTGGATTGGGGATTTGAATGGGAATTTGAGGTCGGATTTCAATGAATTTGATATGGGTAGACTCGTGAGTGAATAAGGATTCTTGTTTTGTAATTTTTATCAAATTTCGAGACGTGGGCCTGAGGGCCGGGTTTGTCCAATTTCGGGATTTTAGGTGTAATTTGTTTATTTTCAAGTGGGTTTCTTCCTTTAGCATATTTTGATGATATGAATATGATTTTGAATAGATTCGGGACTAATTGAGGTCGAGTCGAGTGGCAAGGGCCTCGCGGAGTAGATTTTCATCCGGTTTGAGGTAAGTAATGACTGTAAATCTTTTTTTGAGGCTATGAAACCCTGGACTCTTCATTGTGTCACTAATTTTGAGTGGCGCACATGCTAGATGACGAGTGTGTGGCGTGCACTTTTGGGGGATTGTGACCCGGTCCGTCCCGAAGCAACTATTAAGTTGCGTATTTAATTATAAATAATATGATATTTCATGTTTTAAAGATTATTACTATGTTTTGGGCGGAATACCGTATTTGGGCCTCGTGCCATGTGTTTGGACCCCTTGGGGGCTTTTACTGTTATTCCTTACTGTGTTGACTTATAATTTACACTCAGTCATATTATGTTTAACAGATTTCGAAACTCAGTCTTATTTTCTTCTATTTTGAGGTATAAAATGATATTTTGGGGTCGAGTACCCCATTTTACTAATAGCCCGAGTGGCTTTTGTAAGGACCCGTAAAATGTTTTTGTTAAAAAAAAATAATGCCGAACAAGTCCCCGAGTTGTTTTATTGTGGGAATCTCTGAAACAGACCTGAACTGAGTAAAAAGTACCCCGAGACTTAAAGAATATACTTTTCCAGAAAGTAGATGTTATGTGACGCACTATACGATCGCACAGCGTGTATGCGGACCGCATAATGGTCGCATACCTAGGCAGGATACTGCCCCATTTGAAGTCAACTATGCGTTCCAGTATGCGATTGCATAACGTTTATGCGGACCGCACAATTGGTCGCATACCTGGGCAGTGTGTTCTGGATTTTTGGCCCATCTTGAGGGCCATTGTGCGGTCAAATCTGTGAACCGCATGTCAGGAATGCGATCGCATTCCTGACTGTATTTTTGTGTCGGACTTCTATTTTTCTAATTTTAACACCCGACCCCAGTTCATTAAAAACACTCATCCCCTTCTTTTTTAACCATTTTTCTGAGATATTAGAGAGAGGAAAGAGTGGGTTCTAGAGAGAGAAAGTCCCAACTTCATCAAATTGGTCTTCCTTCATCACTCAAGCTTTGAACTAATCAAGTAGAACACAAATTTCTTCACTCTAAGAGGTAAGCTTCCACCCCATTAACCCTAAATTTCCAGATTTTGTTAAAATGAAACATGGGTAGGATAGTTCATAAAGACGGGGTTGAGAACCTTGCATGCATGTACCCAATCTACCATAATCTAGTTAAGGAAAATAGGTTGGGGTAATCTTTCACTAAAGAAGGGTTATTTAATCTAAAAAGAACACCTAGTGTTTGATAGAAAGCTCAAATGAGTTCAAGACATGTTCATGATTCCTAATTCTAAGTTTAAATGTGCCGCATTATGAATTAGATTGAAGGTGCTAGAAGTCCCTGTGATTTGAAATAGAAATTAAGGAAAAATCCTGATTCGAGGTATGTATGGCTAACTTTAAACTTCGTAGAATCCTCTTGTTGGGTCCGAGTATTTGGTATGTGTACCTTGTTTGGAAATATGTGAATTGATTGTTCAGACGTGTTGAGGTGTGAGATTCTATTCTCTGATTTTCCTGGTTGATTGTCATGCTACTGTTCTGTATGAAGTTGTGAAAGGTGTTTGATGTTTAATGAACGAAAGATTGATAATCTACTCAAATGTGGGAATGTGTAAAATAGTTGAAAGCCATACGTGGAAAGTAATGAAAAAGAGTATTGTGAAACAATGTAACTGAATTGAGTGATTGTGGCAACACCGTGTTCATGAAATTACTACATGATGAGAGTTATGGTGCCTTGGGCCCAAATACATAAATTGTTGATACGAACTTGTATTCCTTGAAGTGATGCTTCTTGTGATGTAATTATTTGTGGTTGTTGTTATGAAATATGAATGTCAGATGGGATCGAGTTGCGCGCCGCAACACGAAGTAATAAGGTTGATGGGTTGTGGTGATAAGGGTGGCCGAGGTAATAAGGGTGGCCGAGGTAATAAGGATGAAATGTGATCGTTATCACTACTGAAATGAAAATCTATGAGCTCTTTAATATGATGATGTTGAAAGGGAAAAAGGAGAGATTGTGCATCTTGTTTGATTTTGGTGGTTTCCTTCCACGTGCATTGATTAATTGGTTCTATTGTTATTCCCTAATTGTGTATTTGCTTGATTGTACTTGGGATAAAGTTTGTTTATACATACTAGTACTATTCCCCAGTACTAAAGTCCCTTTTACTGGGGACGCTACATCTTTTATATGAATGTAGGTGGGTCCATAGCAGGTTGTTCAGCTTGCCGTTAGTGGTGCCTTCTCCTCATCCTTTCCAGATGTACTGGTGAGCCCCATTTCCTCTCGGGGCCATGTGTAGTTCAGGCCTTCTCCTTTTTGAGTTTATTATGTATTGTAAGGTATAGCCGGGGCCTTGTTTCCGGAAAGTATTGTATAAGCTCCTAGTACTCTTAGAGGCTCCGTAGACACTATGTGGGTGCATATGTGTATTTTGGGCAGTGGTTGTATGTATTTGTAATCGTGGTCCGTATCGGAAAGTGGCGTATCTAATATGCATAAATTGTACTTAATGTGGTATTCACGCACTTTTAAGCTTATCTCACCGCTTCACATAAATAATGTATGTTTATAAACACGGGGAAACGCATTGGGTGGGAAAGGCAAATCAGGTTCGCTTGACTGGGGGTCACCCGGTCGAGTGCCGGTCGTGTCCCTCGAATTTGGAGCTTGACAAACTTGGTACCAGAGCCTAAGGTTTTAAAAGTGTCCTAGGATGTCTCGGAGCTGTGTCTAGTAGACCCCTTCTTATCGGTGTGTTGTCGACTACATCTATAATTTGGGGGCTACATGGACATTTAGGAAACACCCTTTTTATTGTTACTCTATATCGTGCGGTGAAGTGGAAAGTGAGAATATTCTTGCCTAACTCGTGCTCTGTTCCAAAATTTTCAGTAATGCCACCAAGGAAGAGAGCTCGACTCGGTCTAGAGGCTGATGCCGCCCTAAGTGTGGCCGTAAATTCTGTACCCGATAGTGCGGGTGGGAGAGATTCCCCGACCTTGAATCCATCTGGCCTACCTGTTCCAGATCAGAGTGTTCCTATTTCTGCTGCGGCGGAAGGTGCTACAACCTCTCCCGCCGATATTCCTGATCCTTCCTCTGTTCCAGCTCCAGGCCCCGGTACTTCCGATGGGGACCTCAGGGGAGCTATGCATATGTTGACCCAGTTAGTGGCCGCTCAGGCCCAAAGATCTCATGCTGCCCCTGCATCCTCTAGCGAACAGGGAGATTCTGCCGGTTCCAGAGTCAACCAGTTTCTGCGGTTGGCCCCTCCAGAGTTCTCAGGTATTGATCCATAGGCCGATCCCCAGGACTTTCTAGATGAAATGTACAAGACGCTTCGGGTTATGAAGGCTACAGAGACAGAGGGGGTTGAGTTAGCATCTTGCAGGTTGAGGGGAGCAGCGTATTCCTGGTTCGAGATGTGGGAGGATTCTCGTGGGGAGGAAAGTCCTCCGGCGAGATGGGATGAGTTCGTTGATGCTTTTATGGATCACTTCATTCCTGCCAAGACCATGGCAGCCCGTGCTACAGAGTTTGAGGTTCTCAAGCAGTAATATGAGTGTGTGGGAGTACCACATGGAGTTCGTGAGGTTTTCCAAGTACGCTCTTCAGTTGGTATCGAATATGGATGCCAGAGTTCGACGTTTTGTTCAGGGCCTCAATCCCTTGGTTGTGAATGAAGCTGCTACAGCTGCCTTGCACTCAGACATGAATTATGGTAAGGTAGGGGGGTTCGCCCAGGCCACAAAGGCTAGAAAAGTGAAGATAAGGTCGGAGAGGGAGAGTATTAGTAGGGCCCGGTCAGCGAGCCACTCGGGGAGTTCAGTTGGAAGAGGGAGACCGGTTCAGGGGAGAGGGCCATCCCAGTCTTATGCTCAGTCCTCATCCAGTGCACCGCCATCAGTGCTTCGTTATCAGCAGAGCAGTCACTGGGGGCCAAGATCGTGTAGCAGGAGACCCCATCAATCCGGTCGTCCAGGAGGGAGGTTCCAGCAGTAGAGGAGGGCTCTGTGCCCTAAGTGTGGGAGGTTCCATACTGATTCTTGTTACCTGGATATCCTCATATGCTACGGGTGTGGGGTGAGAGGTCATATTCAGCGGGATTGTTGTGCGCACAGTCAGGGCATGGGTAGTGGTTTTGCTCAGTCGTCCGGTTCTTCGGTCGCCACATCTTCAGTACGTCCTCCAGCTCTAGCAGGGCGTGGTGCAGTTAGAGGTGGGGCTCGTGGTAGAGGTGGGCCCATCCGGTTCTATGCTTTGAGTGTTCGTCAGAGTGCGGAGGTTTCCCCAGATGTTGTTACAGGTATTCTGACTGTCCAAGCTCTTGATTGTTATGCTCTTATTGACCCGGGGTCCTCCTTGTCCTATGTTACCCCATTTATTGCTTCAAGTTTTGGAATAGAACCCGAACAGCTTCATGAGCCGTTCTCTGTGTCGACTCCGTTTGGTGATTCCATTACAGGCGCACGAGTCTATAGGAATTGTGTTGTCACGGTGTGTGGTCGAGATACCACGGCCGATCTTATCGAACTTGGGATGGTATATTTTGATGTTATCATGGGGATGGATTGGCTTTACTCGTGCTTTGCTAAACTCGACTGCCGAACCAGAATTATGAGACTAGAGTTTCCTAACGAGTCAGTTATTGAGTGGAAAGGGAATGGTGTGGTGCCGAAGGGTAGGTTTATTTACTATCTAAGGCCTCGAAGATGATTAAAAAGGGGTGTATCTATCACTTTGTCTGGGTTGCAGACACCACTTCAGAAGTATCTGCCCCCGAGTCCGTTCTAGTCGTGAATGAGTTCCTTGAAGTGTTTCCGGAAGAGCTTCCAGGGATTTCGCCAGATAGGGAGATTGATTTCGGGATTGATGTATTGCCAGATACGCAGCCAATATCTATTCCACCGTACAGAATGGCGCCAGCAGAGTTGAGGGAGTTAAAGGAGCAGTTGAAAGACTTATTAGAGAAGGGGTTCATTCGGCCGAGTGTGTCTCCGTGGGGCGCTCCGGTTCTTTTCGTCAGGAAGAAGAATGGGTTGCTTCGGATGTGTATTGATTATCGGCAGCTCAACAAATTCACTATCAAAAACAAGTATCCATTGCCTCGGATAGATGATTTGTTCGACCAATTGCAGGGTGCGAAGTTCTTCTCCAAAATTGATTTACGGTCAGGGTATCACCAGTTGAAGATCAGAGAGCAGGATATTCCTAAGATCGCCTTCAGAACTCGTTATGGCCATTTTGAATTTTTGGTAATGTCCTTCGGACTGACCAATGCTCCAGCGGCTTTCATGGATCTTATGAATCGGGTTTTCAAACCGTTTCTTGACTCCTTCGTGATTGTTTTTATTGATGACATCCTTGTCTACTCGCAAAGTCGGAAGGACCATGCTAATCACCTCAGGGCAGTTCTGCAGACTCATCATCAGCATCAATTGTATGCCAAGTTTTCAAAATGTGAATTTTGGTTGGAGTCAGTCACATTTTTGGGACATGTTGCTTCCAGAGAAGGGATTAAGGTTGATCCTCAGAAAATCACAGCGGTAAAGGATTGGCCTAGACCAGCGACCCCGAAAGAGATTCGCAGTTTCTTGGGTCTAGCCGGGTATTATCGGAGGTTTGTGGAGGTTTTCTCTACCCTCGCCTCCCCATTAACTAAATTGACGCAGAAGGCAACTAAGTTCCAATGGTCCGACGCTTGTGAAAAGAGCTTTTAGGAATTGAAATCTAGACTGACTTCAGCACCGGTGTTAACCTTGCCACAAGGCACGGAGGGATTTGTGATTTATTCGATGCTTCAAAGGTTAGTTTGGGATGTGTGTTGATGCAACACGGGAAGGTTATATCCTATGCTTCTAGGCAACTCAAGAATCACGAGAAGAATAATCCGACGCATGATTTAGAACTCGCGGCAGTTGTGTTTGCATTAAAAATCTGGTGGCATTATTTGTATGGGGTCCATGTGGACGCGTTCTCAGACCACAAGAGTCTCCAATATTTGTTCAAGCAGAAGGATTTGAATTTAATTCAGTGGCGATGGTTAGAATTTCTTAAGGATTATGATATGAATGTTCTATACCACCCGGGAAAAGCAAACGTAGTGGCCGACGCTCTCAGTCGAAAGTCTATGGGTAGTATGGTTCATTTGGAGGAAGATCAGAGGCCGTTGGCTCGGGAGGTTTGTCAGTTGGCTAGTCTGGGGGTCTGTCTCTCGACCTCAGACGAGGGGAAAGTCATGGTGCATGATGGGGCGGAATAATCGCTTGTAGCGGAAGTCAAGGAAAAGCAGTTTATGGATCCAGCATTGGCGCAGTTGAAGGAGGCAGTTTTGAATAGCAAGATCTCGGCATTTCTGCTCGGGAGAAATGATGGTGTTTTGCGGTGCCAGGGAAGGTTAAGTGTTCCTAATCTGGATAATCTTCGGGAGAGGGTGATGGAAGAATCTCACAATTCCAGGTATTCTGTGCACCCAGGTTCCACGAAAATGTATCAAGATCTCCGGGAAATCTATTGGAGGAGCAGTATGAAAAGAGGTGTGGAGGAATTTGTGTCTAAATGTCTGAATTGTCAGCAGGTGAAGGCCGAGCATCAGAGGCCTGGTGGGTTAACTCATCTTATGGAAATTCCAATGTGGAAATGGGAAATGATCAACATGGATTTAGTGGTAGGGTTACCTCGCACTCAGCGTAAGTTCGACTCGATTTAGGTGATAGTGAATCGACTCACGAAATCAGCTCACTTCTTGCCGGTCAAGTCCACCGATACTGCAGAAGAGTACGCTCAGTTGTATACCAAGGAAATAGTCAGGCTTTATGGTACTCCAGTTTCTATTATTTCAGAGCGAGGAGCCCAGTTCACAGCTAATTTTTGGAGGAAATTTCAGCAAGGCTTGGGTACTCAGGTAAATCTCAGCACAGCTTTCCACCCGCAGACTGATGGTCAGGCAGAGCGAACTATTCAGATGCTTGAAGATATGTTACGGGCTTGTGTATTGGACTTCAAGGGTAGTTGGGATGATCATTTACCACTTATCGAATTTTCTTACAATAACAGCTTTCACGCTAGTATTCCGATGGCCCCATTTGAGGCATTGTACAGAAGGAGGTGTAGATCTCTGATTGGGTGGTTCAAGGTTGGTGAAGCAGAATTGTTAGGGCCAGATCTTGTACACCAGGCATTGGAAAAATTCAGAGTCATTCGGGAGAGGATGAAAACCGCTCAGAGCCGTCAAAAATCCTATGCGGACGTTCGTCGAAGAGAATTGGGATTCCAAGTTGATGATTGGGTATTCTTGAAAGTATCTCCTATGAAGGGAGTGATGCGGTTTGGGAAGAAAGGGAAATTGAGCCCAAGGAATGTCGGGCCATATCGGATTGCTCAAAGGATAGGACAAGTGGCTTATAGGTTGGAATTACCCCATGAATTGTCATTAGTGCACCCGGTGTTCCACGTGTCCATGTTGAAGAAAGTGGTTGGAGATCCATCAGTCATTATGCCGGTTGAGACCATTGGGGTTAATGAAGAATTATCAGATGAGGAGGTTCTGGTTGCTATTCTTGATAGACAAGTCCGTAGATTGAGGAACAAAGAAATTGCTTCAGGCAAGGTATTGTGGCAAAGTCAGCGTGTTGAGGAAGCCACGTGGGAGGCGGAAAATGAGATGAAAGAAAGATATCCCCACTTATTTGAACAAGTCTAGTAATCAGAACCCTCTCCTCTAACTTTACGTTCGGTTCTGTGCAAAAGCACCCCATCTTCCCCTAGTTGCCTTATTGCTGTAATTTCCCAATGTGTGCTAAAACCGGACTCATTGTTCTATTTGGGGTAGTGTGCAACCCTTGAGGTAAATGAAAGTTTTGTGGAACGTATGTGTTAGGAAAGTGATTAATAGTAGTGTAGGTTGGTAATGATTAATTGAAATGAATATAGTATATTGAGGTGATTGGGTTGTATGGGACTCATTAAAACGACCAAGTTTTGTGCAAAAATGTGAATCATGTGAAAATTTGTAGTATGAGAAGAAAGAACTATGTGTAGTTGACAAAATGGTTGAATGTCTGCAAATTGTTGGAGTAACAACGTTGTGTGTGAGTTATTGGGTGATTAAAATTGTGTAATGGTGCTTGGAAATACGTTTCGGGGGCTCTCTGTCAGGTAGATAGATCTAATTACAAAGGGAACTCTGGCAAAATTTTTCTGAAAGGTCGGAGTTGTGAAAATATGGAAGTTGCATATCATTCTTTCAAAACGAAATGATTTCCAAAACCCTCATTCGAGGACGAATGATTTTAAGTGGGGAGGATGTAAGGACCCGTAAAATTTTATTGTTAAAAAAAATAATGCCGAAGAAGTCCCCGAGTTGTTTTATTGTGGGAATCTCTTAAACAGACCTGAACTGAGTAAAAAGTACCCCGAGACTTAAAGAATATAATTTTCCAGAAAGTAGGTGTTATGCGATCGCACAGCGTGTATGCGGACCGCATAATGGTTGCATACGTAGGCAGAATACTGCTCCATTTGAAGTCAACTATGCGGTCCAGTATGCGATCGCATAACATGTATGCGGACCGCACAATTGGTCGCATACTTGGGCAGTGTGTTCTGGATTATTGGCCCATCTTGAGGGCCATTGTGCGGTCAGATCTCTAAACCGCATCTCAGGAATGCGATCGCATTCCTGATCGCATTTTTGTGTCGGGCTTCTATTTTTCTAATTGTAACACCCGACCCCAGTTCATTAAAAACACCCCTCCCCTTCTTTTTTAACCATCTTTCTGAGATATTAGAGAGAGGAAAGAGTGGGTTCTAGAGAGAGAAAGTCCCAACTTCATCAAATTGGTCTTCCTTCATCACTCAAGCTTGGAACTAATCAAGTAGAACACAAATTTCATCACTCTAAGAGGTAAGCTTCCACCCTATTAACCCTAAATTTCCAGATTTTGTTAACATGAAACATGGGTAGAATAGTTCATAAAGACGGGGGTTGAGAAGCTTGCATGCATGTACCCAATCTACCATAATCTAGTTAAGGAAAATAGGTTGGGGTAATCTTTCACTAAAGAAGGGTTATTTAATCTAAAAAGAACACCTAGTGTTTGATAGAAAGCTCAAATGAGTTCAAGACATGTTCATGATTCCTAATTCTAAGTTTAAATGTGCCGCATTATGAATTAGATTGAAGGTGCTAGAAGGCCCAGGGATTTGGGATAGAAATTAAGGAAAAATCCTGATTTGTGGTATGTATGGCTAACTTTAACCTTCGTAGAATCCTCTTGTTGGGTCCGAGTATTTGGTATGTGTACCCTGTTTGGAATATGTGAATTGATTGTTCAGACGTGTTGAGGCGTGAGATTCTATTCTCTGATTTTCCCGGTTGATTGTCATGCTACTG
>ML309493.1:0-32151 GCA_005239505.1 Nicotiana paniculata
ACCAAGACTTCTATTCTAACTTGGAAACACTTAAAACCCGTCAAAACTCAATTTTTGGCCGTTACGGGACCCTGGCATTTCAGCCCTAAAGCCTGGGTAAGGCCAGGCATGCCCTGGCGTTACAGCCCTAAGGTCTGGGTAACGCCTGGACCCCCCAGGCGTTATGGGTCTAACGCCTGGGTAACGCCAGGCTGCCCCAGGCTGTTTGGCTTGGTGCCCGGCTATCGTCCGGGTGTCCCCTCTCGCGTATTCTTCGACNATCATCTCCAATAGTAACCTCATTGGGATCTCCGTGCTAAACTGTGTCCTTGAGGAAAAGTAGATGGAGGTCGTCATACTAATGCTCTCTGATACGATCATAAAGAGATGACATGGAAATCACACAAGCCAAAATTTGACTATGCTTAGAAATATCCAATCCAAGAAACTGGTTGGCCAGGGCCTGAACATCCAAGGATAATGGCCTCTCTACTACTGGTAGATATGCTAAGCTGCCCAAAATCTCCGCTTTGTGACTTAAGGCATTGGCCACCACATTGGCCTTCCCAGGATGATATAGAATGGTGATATCATAGTCCTTACAAAACTCGAACTGCCTCCGCTTCCGCAAGTTAATATCCTTTTGTTTGAACAGATGTTGTAGACTCTGGTGGTCGGTATAGACCTCACAAGGGACACCGTACAAACAGTGCCACTAAATCTTCAAGGCATGAACAATAAATGCTAACCCGAGGTCGTGGACAGAATCGTTCTTCTCATGCACCTTAAGTTTTCTAGGCGCGTAGGCAATCACCCTACTATCCTGCATCAACATCGCGTTGCGAGCAATACGCAATGCATCACAATACATAGTATAAAACCCCGAACCCGAAGGCAACACCAACATTCAGGTTGTAGTCAAATATGTATTGAGCTTTTGAAAGATCTCCTCACACTCCTCCGTCCACCTTAATGGATCACCCTTCTGCGTCAAATTGGTCATAGGCGCTGAAATAGATGAGAAACCCTGTACAAATTGACGGTAATACTCTGCTAAACCAAGAAAACTCCGGATCTCCGTAGGTGAAAACGGTCTGGGCCAACTCTGCACTACTTCAATCTTCTTCGGATCTACCTTGATCCCCTCAATCTATACTACATGACCCAAAAATTCCACCAAAACTAGCCAGAATTCACAATTTGAAAATTTTGCATACAACTTCATTTCTCTCCAGGTCTAAAGCACGGTCCTCAGGTGCCGCTCATGACCCTCCCCACTTTGGGAGTACACCTGAATGTCATCAATTAACACAATGAAAAATGAGTCAAGATAGGACTGTAATACATTGTTCATCAAGTGCATGAATGATGCTGGGGAGTTGGTCAACCCAAATGACATCACAAAGAACTCGTAATGACCATACAGAGTCCTGAAGGCAGTCTTCGGGATATCTGCCTCCCGAATCTTTAACTGATGATAGCCTGAACGCAAGTCAATCTTAGAGAACACTCTAGCTGTCATGCCCCGAGGCTGGGGGCGAGACCGGCACCCGGTGCCTCACCTATCCTTGCATACCACTTGCGACTAAGAGACTCTGAACATGTAATGTCATACTTTGGCCATGGGCCACATTGCAATATAATTTGCAAAGCAAGATATAAAACTAAATAGAGACTAATGTTACCGTTATAACTACTATAACTGACAAGCCAATAAAATATACATACAGGGCCTACAAGCTCAACATACTACACTAGCTGACAGGATATATCTACAAGCCTCTACTTCTGTATGTACTATGATCGGAATAGGGCCCCGACCTACCCATAACCTATATACACACACACGCACAGACACACACACATATATATACACACAGGATGTACACAAAAATTCTAGACCCGGCAACTCCGAAGGACGTGGCGCTTACCGATAAAGCTAAACTTAGGAAACACCTACTGAGGAGGTTTACCGGTCTGTCTGTCTAAACCTGCATGCATGAAATGCATCGTCCCCAGAAAAAGGGACGTCAGTACGAAATAATGTACCGAGTATACAAGGCAATAATAAAACTGAAAGCTGCAACAGAATTGATAATATGATAACTGGAAGTAACTGAGAGTCAAAGCTAATCTGAAGATATGCTCACCTGCTGGTACTGACTCAACTCTCTCCATATAGTAAGTAAAATAGTTGTCCGGCCCTATAAGGCTCGGTATACATGTATAACTGCTCTAGCGTAGTAGGCTCGCTCATAGGCACTCGACCATACTAGACTCTATATATCGACCAACTGGGCTCGCTCATAGGCGCTCGGCCATGGTAGGCTCGGTATACAACTTACCATCTGATCAGAGGTTGCCCAATAGAGGCCTGCGCATCGATTATAGCTCGATGGTAATAAAAATACTGTAATACTATATATGTAGGCTCTCTTCTCTCTTGACTGGAACAAGACAATACTCAATTGAATATGAAGTCCCGATAAGAAAAATATTGTAACTTACAAGACTAGGAAAATATGCGTAAATTCCGGGATATGAATTTTTCTCTATACCTCTACTTTACTTATTATTAATGCTGACGTCCACAGCACATTATTATGTCCTATAGTTTCATTGGATTAATTACTCGCCAACTACCTAACATGTAAGAACTACAAGTAATATTTTAATTAGCTTAAAGGTCTGATTGATTATACATACATATATATATATATATATACACACACACACACACACATATATATATATATATATATATATATATATATATATATATATATATATATATATATATAATAACCTCTCTAATTATGTCAGTGGTGTATGAAAAAGCTTCCCTTTACCCTAAGTTGCTGCTAGTACTGAAACTTCCATTAACCTTAGAAGCCAAGTTAGTGGATTTATTGGTCTCGTAAGGTGCTTCAAAGAGGCAATTAATCATTCATAAGCCAGAGATTACTCCATAAAGTCGGATTAGACATTCTTCATGCCCTCTTCTAAAGAGCCAAGAAGTTGCAGGGACGTCATGACAAACCAAAGTGAACATTGTCTTATATATCTTATACAACATTAAAAAGGTAGCACGATGTATCGTTATCAAACTCATGTAATTACGGGGTCATTCCAAAATGAAGGAAGAGATTAGCCTTAACATACCTGGTGTAAGGAAAAATCCATATGATATTCTTAGAAAAGGTTGCACCGTACTCCTTTAGAACCGTAAAATTTTTACGTTGTTAAGCTTCCAATAATCATCGTTGGATTTTGGTTGAAAGATGTTTTGTTGAAAGCTTGATAACGTTCTGGTAAGAATTTTGGTTGAATGGCTAACGTTTAATCTTGGTTGAAAGAAGTATTGTTGTAAGAATGCTTAACATTCTGATCTTTAGTATGGAAAGATCTTTAGTATGGAAAAGAAGTCTTGTGGTAAGAATGGAATGATTGTGTATCATGGTGACACCTAACAAGAAATGACTCTTAGTCATTTCTTTAGAATGTGGCTAGCTGGGGGGGGGGGGGGGGGGGGAGGATTATTAATCTTTGTCCAACTTATTTGTTAATTAGGTAATGTCTCGTTACCCGGTAATTAACCAATTACCCGCATAATTCAAAATTGTCTAAAATTCTACTTATTTTTAATATACTTTATACATCATACTATCGTGGTCATATGGTATCTTGCATGGTACTAGTCCATAAGTATTTGGGTATTATAGATCGGACCGTATTTTATCCAAATTCGACAACCTTCAGCGAAACTCATTTTCTTTAATTCGTGTACCCTTTTCTTCATTGCACTTATTTATTGCTTGGTATAAATAGAATAAATATGCTAATCTCAAGATAATCTCATCCCCGAGTTTATGTCAATTAACTGAAGATGAAACTTCAATGTACGAAAAACGCGAGATGTAACACCCTCCCCCCTTAGAAACATTCGCCCTCGAATGTCTACTCTTAGATGCTTTCGGAAAACTTTTGCCGGAGTCTCTTTCGTACACTAGACTAAAAGCAACCTGTATGCAGCCAGAAAACATACTATACATGTCGCACATGTTCCGTGTCTATAAATAGCAACACTTGGCTTCACATAACTGTCCATTATAAATTCTGAAAGTCAAAAATAAAAGCTTATCTGAGGACCTACTGGCCTGAAAAGGGCTGTTCTGAGGTATCCCATCTCGAGCCATATCTCCAGTTTGAAATAAGTGGAGGTATTTAGACTTTATTTCTTCTTTCGCTTCCCACGTCATCTCTTCCACATTCTTGCTTCTCCATAAGACCTTTACGGAGGCTACCTCCTTATTCCGTAGCTTGCGGATATGTCGGTCTAGGATGGCAACTGGAATTTCCTCGTATGACAAGTCCTCTGTAATCTGTACGTCATCCGTGGGCACCACTCGGGTAGGATCTCCAATGCACTTTCATAACACAGATACGTGAAAAATCGGATGGAAAGACTCCATTTCCGAGGAAAATTCTAACTCATAAGCTACTTGGCTCACTCTCTAGAATGATCCTATAAGGCCCAATATACCGTGGGCTAAGTTTGACTTTCTTGCCAAACCTCATCACACCCTTCATAGGTTACACCTTTAAGAATACCCAGTCATTAACCCCGAACTCTAAATCTCGTCGTTGTACGTCAGAATATGACTTCTGACGACTCTGAGCTGTCAACAGTCGCTCCCGGATAAGCTTTAATTTTTCTATGGCCTGCTGAACCAGGTCCGACCCATGTAACCCAGATTCTCCAACATCAAACCACCCTATAAGAGATCTGCACTTACGCCCATACAAAGCTTTGTACGGGGCCATCTGGACACTAGAGTAGTAACTGTTATTGTTTGAAAAATCGATAAGAGGTAGATGTTCATCCCGACTTCTTTTAAAATCCAATACACATGCTTGTAACATATCCTCGAGCATCTGAATTATATGCTCGGCTTGTCCATCAGTATGTGGATGAAAATATGTGCTGAGATTCACCTGAGTCCCTAGACCTTTCTGAAATGACCTCCAAAAATGTGTTGTAAATTGGGCCCCACGGTCATATAAAATAGATATTGGCACTCCGTGTAGTCGCATTAACTCTTTAATATATATAACTTTGCATAATCTTCTACTGTATATGTAGATCTGACTGGTAGGAAATGAGCTGGTTTCGTGAGCCTATTGACTATCACCCATATGGAATTGAACTTATACTGAGAATGAGGTAAACCCGTGATAAAGTCCATGTTTATCGCCTCCCATTTACATGTCGGGATCTCTATAGTCTGCATTAGCCCTCTGGTCTTCTAGTGTTCTATCTTCACCTGCTGGCAACTAGGAAATCGAGCGAAAAACTCAGCAATGTTCTTCTTCATATCGTTCCACCAGTACACATCCTTAATGTTGTGATAAATCCTTGTTGACCGAGGTTGAATAGAGTACCACGAATAATGTGCCTGTGACATAATCTTGTCTTGTAGCCCTGCTACATCTGTAACACACAAACAACACCTGTATCTGAGAACTCCATCTCCCTTGAGCTCTAACAACGACTTCTTTTGATGTGGAACTCGCTCTCTCAACTTGACCAACTCTGGGTCCTCGTACTGCCTCTCCTTTACTTCAACTATGAGAGAGGATTTTGCAGTATTTTGAAGTACAACTCCACCATTGCCAGAGCCTACTAACCGAACCCCCAAACAAGCAATTGATGAATCTCTCTAGTTAATTGTCTTTCTCAGACTCTACATGTACTAAGCTGCCCATAGATTGGCGACTTAAGACATCTACTGCCACATTAGCTTTGCCTAGATAGTAAAGAATTTTAACATACTAATCTTTCAATAACTCAAGCCATCGCCTTTGTCGTAGATTCAATTCTTTTTGCTTGAAGATATATTGCAGGCTTTTATGATCTGTAGATACATCAACATGAACGCCATATAAATAATGCCGCCATTTCTTAAGTGCATAGACAACTGCAGCTAAAATTCGAGGTCGTGGGTCGGATAATTCCGCTTGTGCTTCCTTAATTTCCTTGAAGCATACTCAATTACTTTCCCATGTTGCATCAATACACATCCTAACCCAACATCTGAGGCATCACAATACATGGCATAACCATCTAGACCCTCTGGAAGTGCTAGAACTGGCGCTGAAGTCAATCTGTTCTTAAGCTCCGGGAAACTCTGCTTGCAAGCATCAGTCCACTGAAACTTAGCTCCCTTATGATTTAACTTACATGGGTATTCTAATTTTTTTTCAATTCGTGAAATTCCCCCTTTCGAAGGCCCAACCTTCATCCTTCATCTATCACGATTACACCCTTATTCCACTACTAGGGCAGCATTCCATCTCTTCTAAATCCTACTAGTCTTAGACTCCTTTGAGTTCATTCAGGCTATACTGAGTCTTTTATAACTTAGAGAAACCACCAGCTCTCTTATGAGATTAACCCCAAGGACTTATCCATTCTCGTCACCTTTTCACTCATTTTTTATTATCCTTCCTCCTATCTTTTTAAAACCTTGTCGCTCCACCATACTTTAGCTTGCGACCTACACATATCTATTTATACTTATTCTCAACCTTCCTTCAACTTGCTTGCCCCATAGATTTCCTTATGTTATTCTAGAACATCAAGAGAGACATCACATACCAATACCACTTTCGATCTTCAATCAACGTTAGCATAACAAGAAGCCAACCAATCCATACCCATTAAAACATCAAATTCTACCCAACCAAACGCCACGTACCTCATCCTTATTTGTTATCAAACTTATCACGGGCCATTACGGGCAAAAAAAAAAAAATATATATATATATATATATATATATATACACACGTAACAATATTAGGACTTAACTCGCAAAACTCATTCAAAGAAAAGGTTTATATGGATACATAAGGGCCGACAAGGCCGTAAATATGTCATACCCAAAACTATATATAGGATACTGTCTACAAAACCTCTAAGAAAACATAATCATAATATATAAAAGTCGGGACATGGCCCCCTACGTCCTCATAAAACAACCTAACATATTCAGGACCCTGACTTGGTAATACTCCAAGAAGAGGTGGAACTCACCTACCAAAAGCTGACATCTAGAGGAAGTCTACAGTAAAGGTTCCTTGTCTCGTCCTATATGAGAACCTCGATCAGACACACTTTGAAGCGGAACCTTCATATCCTTATCAGTTACCTTCCTCCTCTTGTCCCGACTACTATCCTCTTCTTATGAATATCCCGTAACATACACAGACGAACCTTGATTGACGGACTCCCAAGATTGTGGACTATCTGGAACCTCAGAAGAGGTGGTGTCCGCAAATACCCTAACATAGTTTTGAGCCTGAGGGGAACCCGGTTGTGCCAATCCGTGCACCACTCCCCCCATACCCTGATCAACGGGTTGTGATAATGAAACTAAGGGCCTTGGTGAGGTCGGAACTCCTCTCACCCCATCTGCTGCCGGAGTTGTCGAAATAGCTCGAACATATGACTCATATGGATCCTTGAATGGATCCTCCTCAATAAAAACCATGATCTCTTATGGTTCTGACTCCATAGTGTAACTTATATCTCTTTCTAACACTTTCGTAGCCTTCTGAACCGTGCTAGAGGCTTGCGCCTGTCGTCTAGTAGTAATAGGCATTACTAAAACATAAATAAGGTAAAGATTAGGAGTGGATACTTATGACTCAGTTCTATCGCACAAACTGGATTAGAAAGAAAAATAACCATCCTAAATATCCTATAGCCTCATGTTTATAAGTGTGGTGCACAACACACCTATAAACAAGACTATACGAGACACGTCTTGTAGACTCCCTAGAACAGAACTGCTTTGATACCACTTTTTTCACGCCCCGAGTCTGGGGGAGAGACCGGCACCCGGTGCCTCAACTATCCTTGCATACCACCTGCGACTAAGAGACTCTGAACATGTAATTTCATCCTTTGGACATGGTCCACATTACAAGATAATTTGCGAAGAAGGATATAAAACTGAATAGAGACTAACGCTGACTAAATGTCAACAAAAATTTGGGCCGGCAAGACCGTCATAACTACTATAATTGATAAGCCAACATACTACACTAGCTGACAGGACATTTCTACAAGCATCTACTGCTGGATGTACTATGATCGGAACAGGGGCCCGACCTACCCACAACCTATATACATATATACATACATATATATATACATATATACATACATATATATATACATATATACATACATATATATATACATATATACATACATATATATATACATATATACATACATATATATATACATATATACATACATATATATATACATATATACATACATATATATATACATATATACATACATATATATATACATATATACATNATGTACACAAAACTTCTAGAATCAGAAACTCCGAAGGATGTAGAGCTTACCGATAAAGTTGAACTCGGGCAACACCTACTGAGGAGGTCTACCGGTCTGTCTGTCTGAACCTGCACGCATGAAATGCATCGTCCCCAGAAAAAGGGACGTCAGTACGAAATAATGTACCGAGTATACAAGGCAATAATAAAACTGAAAGCTGAAACTAAACTGATAATATGATAACTCGAAGTAACTGAGAGTCAAAAATAATCTGAAGATATGCTCACCTGCTAGTACTGACTCAACTCTCTCCATATAGTAAGTAAATTAGTTGGCCGGCCCTATAAGGCTCGGTATACATGTATAACTGCTCTAGCGTAGTAGGCTCGCTCATAGGCACTCGGCCATACTAGACTCTGTATCGCGACCAACTAGGCTCGCTCATAGGTGCTCGGCCATAGTAGGCTCGGTATACAACTTACCATCTGATCAGAGGTTGCCCAATAGGGGCCTGCCCATCGATTATAGCTCGATGGTAATGAAAATACTGTAATACTGTATATGTAGGATCTCTTCTCTCTTGACTAGAATAAGACAATACTCAATTGAATATGAAGTCCTGATAAGAAAAATATTGTAACTTACAATACTAGGAAAATATACATAAATTTGGGATATGAATTTTCTATATGCCTCTACTTTACTTATTAGTAATGTTGACGTCTATAGCACATTATTATGTCTTATAGCTTCATTGGATTAAATACTCTCCAACTACCTAACATGTATGAACTACAAGTACTATTTTAATTAGCTTAAAGGTATGATTGATTAGATAATATATATAATAACCTCTCTACTTATGTTAGTGTCATATTAAAATCTTCCCTTTACCCTAAGTTGCTGCTAGTACTGAACCTTCTATTAACCATTAACCTTAGAAGCCAAGTTAGTGGATTTATTGGTCTCGTAAGGTGCTGCAAAGAGGCAATTAATCATTCATAAGACTACATAATAAAGTCGGATTAGACATTCTTCATGCCCTCTTCTAAAGAGCCAAGAAGTTGCAGGGACGTCATGACAAACTAAAGTGAACATTGTCTTATATGTTTTGTACAACATTAAAAGGGTAGCACGATGTATCGTTATCAAACTCATGTAATTACGGGGTCATGCCAAAATTAAGGAAGAGCTTAGCCTTAACATACCTGGAGTAGAAAAAAATCCGTATGATATTCTTGAAAAAGGTTGCACCGTACTCCTTTAAAACCATAAAAAATTTACATTGTTAAGCTTCCAATAATCATCATTGGATTTTGGTTGAAAGATGTTTTGTTGAAAGCTTGCTAATGTTCTGGTAAGAATTTTGGTTGAATGGCTAACGTTTAATCTTGTTTGAAAGAATTCTTATTGTAAGAATGCTTAACATTTTGATCTTTAGTATTGGAAAGAAGTCTTGTGGTAAGAATAGAATGATTGTGTAACATGGTGTCACCTAACAAGAAATGACTCTTAGCCATTTCTTTAGAATGTGGCTAGTTTCCACGTTTTTTTGGGGTGGGGGTGGGGGGAATTATTCATCTTTATCCAACTTATTTGTTAATTAGGTAATGTCTCGTTACACGGTAATTAACCAATTACCCGCGTAATTAAAAATTGTTTAAAATCCTACTTATTTTTAATATACTTTATACATCATATTATCGTGGTCATATGGTACCTTGCATGGTACTAGTCCATAAGTATTTGGGTATTATAGCTGGGATCGTATTTTATCCAAATTCGACAACCTTCAACGAAATTCATTTTCTTTAATCCGTGTCCCCTTTCTTTCATGGCACTTACTTATTGCTTGGTATAAATAGCATAAATATGCTAATCTCAAGATAATCTCATCCTCGAGTTTATGTCAATTAACTGATGACAAAACTTCAACATACGAAAAAAGGTGAGATGTAACACTGGCGCCCTATAGCTTATCAAATAGGTCATCAATACGTGGAAATGGATACATGTTGTTCACTGTAACCTTGTTAAACTGGAGATAATCAATACACATACGCATAGAACCATCCTTCTTCTTTACAAATAAGACCGGAGCACCCCAAGGCGACACACTAGGCCGAATGAAGCCCTTATCAAGCAACTCTTAGAACTGCTCCTTTAACTCTTTCCACTTTGTTGGGGCCATATGATATGGTGGAATAGAAATGGGCTAAGTTCTCGTAACAAATCAATTCCAAAATCGATATCCCTATTGGATCGCATGCCCAGAAGATCCGCCAAAATACATCTGGATAATCCCTCACAACCGGAACTGACTCTAAGGTAAGAGTATCAACACTGACATCCCTCACGAAAGCTAGATAAGCATTACACCCCTTCTCAACCATACGTTGAGCCTTTAGAAATGAGACAACCCTTCTAGGAACATAATCTAAAGCAACTCTCTACTCTATCTGTGGTAGTCCTGGCGTGACAATCGAAAATAGCATGATAAGGTGAGAAGCAGTCTATGCCCAAAATAATATCAAAATCTACCATACTGAGAAATAATAGATCGACTCCGGTCTCAAAACCACCAAGCACAACTAAACACGACTGATACACAAGGTCAACAATAATAGAATCTGCCACAAGTGTGGACACATAGAGAAAAGAACTCAAAGAATCACGGGATACACCCAAATATGGAGCAAAAAAGATGACACATAAGAATAAGTGGAGCCTGGATAAAATAAGAGTGATGCATCTGTATGACAGACCAGGATAATACCTGTGAGGACTAAGTCAGATGAAACTGCCTACGTCCTAGCAAGAAGAACATAATACATGGCCTGGCCTTTCCCTCTAGGGAGACCTCTACCTGCTCGACCTCCACCTCTAGCTGGTTGTACTGCTAGAGTGGAAACTGGTGCGACGACCATGGACTGAGAAGCCTGAGGACCTGGTGGAATACGTGGAGCCTGAGTATTCAGTGGAGGTGCATCCCTCCTGAGTCTGGGGCAATCCCTCACGATATGAAGAGTGTAACCACACTCAAAACAAGCTCTCTGAGGACGTGGTCTTTATGGATGGCTCGAGCGTGATCGGCTAGACTGACCACTGAAAGCACCCCGTGCAGGAGGTGCACTGCATAATGGTGGCGCATAATAGGGAGCCTAAGGCCTAGGAGTGGCCGAAATACTGCTGGAGGCTGGAAGTGCTGAATGAACAGGGAAACTCACATAGCCCCTACCATACGAGCAGCAACTGGGGCACGGGTACCACTATATGTGACAGAATCTCAAGGCCTCTTGGCCTCCCTCTCCTCTCTCTCTCTCTCCCAAGTCCACATACCTTCCAATCTCCTAGCGATCCCCACTACCTATTGGTACGCGATGTCCATCTCCAACTCTCGGGCCATGCTAAAACTGATATCAAGGTTGAGCCCCTCGATAAATCGATAGACTCGCTCTCTAGCAATAGCAACCAAGGCTGGTGCATGCCTAGACAAATCATTAAACTGGATCGCATACTCCGACATGATCATAGAGCCCTGGCGCAACTACTCAAACTCTGTGCGCCATGCATCTTTGAGACTCTGGGGAACAAACTCCCTCAAGAAGATATCCGAGAAATGAGTCCAAGAGAGTGAAGTTGCCTCGACCTCACTACCCAACTCACATGCTCGCCACCACTGATAAGCCGCTCCCTTAAGCTGGAACGAAGCGAAAGCAACTCCACTAGACTCCACAATACCCATAGTATGAAGGATACAGTGGCACTCCTCAAGAAAACCATGGGCAATTTCTAAAGCCAAGCCAATGAAGTTAGGAGGGTGGTACTTCTTGTACCTCTCAAGCCTCAATTGCTCCTCCTCAAAAACTGCTACCCAAACCTCGGGCTGAAGTGGGGCGACTGGCTACCCTGGTATGACTTTTGGGACGTGGTCAACCTAGACCTGCTACTCTAGGTTATAGGCGGTGGTAGTCCTGCTCCTCTCCCGACTGAGATGTGACAGGAGCAAGTGGGATCAACCCTGCTCTAGCTAAAGTGTCGAACATGCTTAGAAACTAGGCGGGAGTCCCTTGGAGTGATGGTGCGGTAACAGGCATCTCAGGTGCCTGCTCTCCAACAGGAGCTACTGGTGGCTCCTCTGTAGCAGCTCATGCAGGTGCTCTGAATGCACCACGCGGACGTCCTCGGCCTCTACCCCGTCCCCAGCCTCTCGCGGATCTAGCAGGGGGTGCGGGTGTCTGTTCATCTAATCTAGTTGTGCATGTCCTCACCATCTGTGAGAGAATATAAAGACAGAAGTTTAGAATCTCGAAGTTAATGATTCCGCACAATAAAGAATCAAAGAAGTGAAGCTTTTACTAACAGTTCCATAGCCTCCCGAAGATATGTACAAACGTCTTTGTACCGATCCGCGAGACTCTATTAACCTGCTTTTTACTCATAACACCTATGAGCATAGAGATCTGATACCAACTTGTCACGATCCATAATTCCCTTTGTAGATTGTCGTGACGACACCTAGTCTCTAAGACAATGTAAGCCTAACAATATGCGGAAACATTAAATAAGACTTAGAATATCAAAACTCTAACAATTTCATAAATAGAATTTATAAACATAATGCGCACAACTCCCAAAAACCTGGTGAAATATAAGTCACAAGCTCTAGATATAGTGTTGGACAATCTTATACATCATTGTCTATAAAAGTAGAAATAAATAAGGAAGAACATGATAGAAGGGGACTTTGAGGCCTACGGATGCGGGTAGGTGTACCTTGAAGTCTCCAAAAGCAAGCTCAGGGCACTAGTACCGGGACTGATAAGATGTACCTAGGTCTGCACAAAACATGTGCAGAGGCGTAGTATGAGTACACCACAACGGTACCCAGTAAGTGCCAAGCCTAACCTCGGTAGAGTAGTGACAAGGTCATGTCAAGGCCTTACTGGAGATAATAAGAAACAAGATAGAAGATATAATGATATAATGATAATGACAAAGGAAGTGAAACAATAAAGAATTAACAGAAAGTTAACAACAAGAATCAAGGCAGTTAATACAACACGAAAGGAAAACTTAGCCCTCGGTTCATTGGACCACATAGGATCACGCGCAAGGTAGGCCAGGTAGCATATGAGTTAGACTTGCCTTCGGACATGGAGTCTGTACATCCAGTCTTTCATGTGTATATTCTCCATAAGTGTATCGTAGATCCTTCCAGAGTTGTGTCAGTTGACGATGTTCAGGTCACAGAGCAGCTATCATATGAAGAAACTCTTATTGCTATACTAGATGGACAGGTTCGAAGATTGAAGACTAAAGATGTAGCTTCAGTGAAAGTACTTTGGAGAAACAACAATGTGGAAGAAATGAGTTGGGAGGCCAAGGAATACATGAAGTCTAGATATCCTCACGTATTTCCTCCTCCAGAGAAGGGTCTGACTGAGACATGACAACCTTAAGGTACGTGTATGGATTCTTGTGTTAGTTATTGTCAATGGTCATGTGAGGCCATTGTCGTTACTGATGATTGTGGTCATATATGGCCATTGTCTACAGGAAGAGTTGGTAGTAATATTGTTACAAAGGCGACTCTGCCAAAGTTATATTGATCCCAGGGAGTCAAACATTTGAGGACGAATGCTGCTAAGAGGAAGGTTGTTATATCCCGCATTTCGTACGTAAAGGTTTCGTCATAAGATAATCGACTTAGACTCGGGGATGATATTATCTTGAGGTTATAAGCATTTATTCCATTTATAACAAGCGATAAATAAATTTCGTGAAGGTTAAAGCGTAAACGAATCAAAGAAAATGAGTTTCGTCGAAGGTGGTCAATTTGGGATACAATATGATTCGAGCCATAATACCCTGTGTTTATAGATTAGTGCCATACAAGGCATCCCATGACCATGATAGTACAGTACATAAAGTGTACTAAGTGAGTATTATTTTAAGTAATTTGAGATAATTCTTAATTATGTGGATAATTAGGCAATTAATAATTTTTTAGTGGGTGATTAATTAAAAATCTTTGGATAATCAAATATTAGGGATGACTTAACACCCAAAAACGTGGCAGAAACCCCCTTCCCATATAATGAATCTTAATAAAGAGCGAAAGGTGTCACATTTTAAGGAATAAATATGACAAAAGTTTTGAAAAGTAGGGCCCACACCACCATGACTAAGATTCATTCTCTAAATTAAAAATGAGGGTGTACTATATCCAAAAAGGCTTCAGCAAGAAAACTTCATGAAAGCAATGTGAGATTTTCATAGATTCTTCAACAATTCAAGGCGTACGATTTCATAGGTTCTCGAAAATTCATTAACGTGAGATTTTTCAATTCTAAGGTAGTACGATGTAATCTTTATCAAGAGAATCGACTCAGGTATGTTAAGGCTATACCTTCTTTATTTTGGCATGATATATACGACACAAACGAAACGAGCAAATATACAACTTCCATAAATTACTCTATTCTTAGAAATGCTAGAGATGCGTATATTCTTGTTTTCCCATAAGTCTTATTATTCTATCCTCTGTTCATGGGTCTTATAAAATACGTATGTTGATAATGGTCTTATGACACTCCGAAAGATTTTATTGACATACTTATCAGGCATTGCATTCATTTACATTGACCCATGACGATATGACGTTATATACGCGTATATATATATATATATGTATATATATATATATATATATATATATATATATATATATATATATATATATATATATNTATTATATGTATATGGGATATGGGAAAAGGTTACGGCGTTATATACGAACCACCACCTGATCAACTGGTATACATTGATGATTTTTCCACAGTGGCCAAGATGATATTATGGGATGCCCTCAGAGTCTTGATGATGTTATGTACGCCTATACCCATACATGATAGGACATTATACGCACGTGCATGACATTATACATGTTTTAGGATTTACAAAGATATTTATACTTACAGGCGAAATTCTTTATTCCATGTTTTATCTATGTCTGTTATGTACTGATTATTATGCCTTACATACTCAGTACATTATTGGTACTGATGCCCTATTTCACTGGGCCTGTGTTTTATGCCCGCAGATGCAGGTAGACAAGTTGACGGCCCCCTCTTTAGGATCCTTGGTCAGCAATAGTCAGTGTGCTCAACTTGATCCGGAGCTGTTTTTGACCTTGGTATGATATGTGGGTATGACAGGGCCCAGTCCCATCCTTGTGCAGTTGTATATCCTATTAGAGTTCTGTAGACAGTTATGTATAGTTGGATAGTATGTGGCCTTGTCAGCTTCCAGTTTTGGTACATAGTTTTCTATGGCAGCCTTGCCGGCTCGCCCCACTGTATTCTGCATGTATATGTATATGTCTTTTGGAAAGGTTTCCTCACGTATGTTATTCATGTTTATATCTTAGACGCATGCTTAAAGATGTTCGACATGTAGAACTCAGGCACCCGTCGCGGCTCATCGGGTTAGGTCGTGACAAAAGTGGTACCAGAGTAGTTCTGTCCTAGGGTTGTCTACAGACCGTGTCTAGTAGAGTCTTGTTTATGGTTGTGTTGTGCACCACACTTATAGACAGGAGGTTACAGGACATATAGGATATTATCCTCTCTTCTTATCTTAGATCGTGCAATATAAGAATTCATGTTCCTAACAATATGTTACATTTTCAGCGATGCCTCCGAAGACTACAGCTACCCAGAAGGGAAAGTCCATGGTTGGTGAGACTACTAGTTGAGTGCCACGAGTTACCAGGGCTTGGGGAGAGTCTCATAGTGAGGTTCTATCTCATACATCACATACCCCGCCATCTCCAAAAGAGCTCCAATGGGCACCAGCTCCAACACCTACCCCTGTATGTTCAGCCCCTCAGCTAGAGGCACTGGGTCAGGAGATGAGAGATGATATTCAGCTATTAACTCGATTAGTAGCCGCACAGGCTCGGCGTTAGGAAGTAGGTATTGGTCATGCAGATAGGTCCGTCAGTGCGAGGGTTCGTGATTTCATTAATTTGGACCCTCCAATATTCACTGGGGCAGATCCAAATGAGGACCCTCAAGTATTTATCGATAGAATGGAGAGGACTTTGAGGGTAATGAAGGCCACTTCGACTGAGTCAGTTAAGCTAGCTTCCTATAGACTCCAAGATGTTCCAGTAAATTGGTATGAGTCTTGGGCGGGAGTTTACAGAAGCTTTTCTTTGCCATTATCTGCCACCAGAGCTTAGGCGGCCCAGAGTTGATAGGTTCTTGACCTTTCGGCAGGGTAACATGAGTGTTCGGGAGTACAGTCTTCAATTTGATTTGTTGGCTAGGTATGCTCCCACTATTGTATCTAAGATGGAGGATCGGGTTCACCGGTTTGTAATAGGGTTAGAGCCGCACTTGCTTAACGATTGTATGTCGGTCTCACTTCAGGCAGACATGGATATTTCTCGTATTCAGGCATATGCTCAGGGTGTAGAAGAGCGTAAATAGAAGCGTAGGGATGATTGTGAGCATGATAGGACCCAGAATAAGAGAACGAGTTCTTCGGGTCCTTCTAGTGAGTTTTAAGGTGGTCAGAGACAATAATACCCGAGGTATTAAGCCCAGCCATCGGCTAGCGCGCCCCCTCAGTTTGGCGGTAAGAGATTTGGTTGTTCCACATATTCAGGGCCTCAAGTTCTCAGTATAGAGGTGAGCCAAGTCAGATGAGGCCACCCTTGCCACGATGTGCTAAGTGTGGTAAGCAGCATTTCGGGCAGTGTTGTATGGGGTTGGGTGTTTGTTATACTTGTGGTTGTCCGGGCCATGTTATGAGGGATTGTCCGAGAGGTGATGCAAGCATAGCTCAACCAGCGGGATCTATAGCTGGTTCGTCATCATCAGTACGCCCCCAAGGGTAAGGTTCACAAGCACCAATGGGTCGTGGTAGAGGCAGAGACGGAGCATCTAGCTCGAGCAGTCCTCAGAACTGCATTTATGCAATAGCAGGACGACAGGATCAGGAGTCATCACCCGATGTTGTTATATATATATTATCAGTCTCCTCATATGATGTATATGCACTGATATACCCAGGTTCCACCTTATCATATGTTACTTTGTTGGTTGCTAGTAAGTTTGGAATAAAACCTGAGTTGGTTAAGCCTTTTGAGGTGTCCACACTTGTTGGGGATCCAGTGATAGATAGGCGGGTATATATAGGTTATATAATAGTAGTTCATAGTTGATCTACAGCAGCGGACCTAATTGAGTTAGATATGGTAGAATTTGATGTTATAATGGGTATGGATTGGTTGGCTCCTTGTCATGACAACGTTGATTGTATATCAAAGATGGTCTGATTCCAATTTCTAGGAGAGCCTATTTTGGAATGGAAAGGTAATACGGTATCATCGAGAGGTAAATTTATTTCCTATCTCAAGGCACGAAAGATGATCAGAAAGGGCTATATTTATCATTTAGTTCGGGTTCGGGATGTGGAAGTAGAGTCATCAACCATTCAGTACATCCTTGTGGTTAATGAGTTTCCCGATGTTTTCCCAATGAGCTTCCGGGTCTTCCGCCAGAGCGAGAAATTGAGTTTTCTATTGACCTACTACCAGATACTCATCCGATATCTATTCCTCCCTATATAATGGCCCCCGCATAGTTGAAGGAACAACTAAAGGACTTGCGTGAAAAAGGCTTTTTCAGACCTAGTACATCACCATGGGGAGCACCTATGTTATTTGTGAGGAAGAAAGATGGTTCTTACGGATGTGTATTGATTATAGACAATTGAATAAGGTGACGATCAATAATAAGTACCCGCTTCTGAGGATTAATGATTTATTTGATCAGTTTCAAGGTGCCAAGTGTTTCTCAAAGATAGACTTGAGGTTCAAGTACCATCAGGTAAGGGTTAAGGAGAAATATATTTCGAAGACAGCATTCAGGACCAGATACGGGCATTTTGAGTTTCGTGTTATGTTGTTCGGTTTGACCAATGCCCCAGCGGTATTCATGGACTTAATGAATCGTGTGTTCAAACCCTTTCAAGATCTTTTCGTAATGGTATTTATTGATGATATATATCGTGTATTCTCGTTCATAGACTGAGCATGCAGATCATTTGCATATTGTGCTCAGAATTCTACAAAAAGGAAAGTTGTATGCAAAATTCTATAAGTGTAATTCTGGTTGAGTTCTGTAGCTTTCCTTGGGCATGTCATTTCAAGTGAAGGTATCCGGGTTGATACACAAAAGATTGAGGCAGTAAAGATTTGGCCTAGACCCACGATACCGACAGAGGTTCGTAGCTTTCTCGGTTTGGTAGGTTATTACAGGAGATTTGTGGAGGGATTCTCTTCTTTTTCACTACCTTTGACAAAGTTGACTCAGAAGGGAGCAAAGTTTCAATGGACTGATGCTTGCGAACGGAGTTTTCAAGCATTGAAGGACATATTAACTTCAGCACCGGTTCTAACGCACCCAGAAAGGACCGATGGTTATGTTATCTACTGTGACGCCTCGAGCGTTGGATTGGGTTGTGTACCGATGCAGCATGGTAAGGTTATAGATTATGCTTCTAGACAACTAAGAAAGCACGAGAAGAATTACTCGACCCACGATTTAGAGTTAGCCGCAGTAATTCATGCGCTAAAGATGTGGAGGCACTACTTGTATGGCATTCATGTTGATATCTATACAGATCATAAGAGCCTCCAGTATATTTTCAAGAAAAAGGAATTGAATTTACGTCAAAGGATATGGTTGGATCCATTTAAAGATTATGACGTTGATATTTTATACCATCCGGGGAAGGCGAACGTGGTAGCCGACGCCCTCAGTCGTAGATATATGGGTAGCATGTCATATTTACAGCCAGAGAAGAGGGGAATAGACCATGAGATTCATCAGTTAGCTAGTCTTGGAGTTCGGCTACTGGACTCAGGTGATATTGGAATTACTATTCAGGATACAACAACATCCTCTTTAGTAACTGAAGTGAAGGAACGCCAATACGAGGATCCTGTGTTAGTTCATTATAGGGATACCACCCCTTAGAAAGATAAGACACCATTTGAGGTTACAGAATATGGGGTCCTCAGATATCGAGGACGATTATGTGTCCCTAACGTTGCAGGGCTGCGTCGGTAGGTCATGGGAGAAACTCACTATTCTCGTTATTTTATCCATCCAGGAGAAACAAAAATGTATCATGATATTAGAGAAATATATTGGTGGGACGGAATGAAAATGGATATAGCATAATTTGTTGCTCAGTTCCCTAACTGTCAGCAGGTCAAGATCGAGCATCAAAAACCCCGTGGATTGTTGCAGGCTATGGAGATTCCGACTTGGAAATGGGAATTAATCAATATGGATTTCATCGTAGGATTACCTCGTACCCAGCGTAAGTTCGATTCTATATGGGTGATTGTTGATAGGCATACAAAATCAGCCCATTTTCTGCCCGTTAGGACTACATATTCCGTAGAGGATTATGCAAGGCTTTATATTAAGGAGATAGTACGACTGCATGGTGTCCCTGTATCTATTATCTCAGATACAGGAGCTCAATTTACAGCTAACTTCTGGAGGTCCTTCCAAAGAGGATTGGGGACTCAGGTAAGTCTTAGTACAGCATTTCATCCCTAGACAGACAACATGATGAGCGTACTATTTAGACACTTGAAGATATGTTACGAGCTTGTGTGTTAGACTTCAAGGGTAGCTGGGATGATCATCTTCTGCTTATTGAGTTCGCATGTAATAATAGTTATCGTTCCAGTATTCAGATGGCTCCATACAAAGCTCTTTACGGACGGAAGTGTAGGTCACCTATAAGGGTGGTTCGATGTTGAGGAAACTACGTTAGTAGGACCAGAATTGGTACAGCAGCCAATCCAGAAAATTAAGCTTATATAAGAAAGGCTATTAGCAGCTCAAAGTCATCAGAAGTCTTATGCAGATAATAGACGGCAAGACTTGGAGTTTCAGGTTAACGAGTGGGTATTCCTAAAGGTATCACCGATGAAAAGTGTTATGAGGTTCGGAAAGAAAGGAAAACTTATCCCTAGGTTCATTGGACCATATAGGATCATGCGCAAGGTAGGCCAGGTAGCATATGAGTTAGACTTGCCTTCGGACATGGAGTATGTACATCCAGTCTTTCATGTGTCTATGCTCCATAAATGTATCAGAGATCCTTCTAGAGTTGTGTCAGCTGAAGATGTTCAGGTCACAGAGCAGCTATCATATGAAGAAACTCCCATTGCTATACTATAGAAAAACACAAGATTGAGAGGAAAAGGTATTGAAGCAAACGTGTATCTTCTCATGTATTACAAAGCTATGAGACTCTGAATTTATACAAGTTACATACCAACTACTTCTAATGACTTAGATTTCTACTCCATGTATGAATATTACATTGAGTTAGAGTTCTAATGCTACAATACAATCTAACTAACCTTATCTCATTCTAGCTTATCCTTATCATGATCGAATTCCTCAACACTTCCCTCAAGCTAGTGAGAGGTGTAGTTACCACTCCTATCTTGCTTAGAAATCATGCAAACATCTGCTTAGTCAATGCCTTAGTATGAATGCCAGCGAGCTGATCTTTTGATCTAACAAACCTTTTGACTAGCTGACCACTAGCAACCTTTTCTCTAACAAAATGATAGTCCATCTCAACATGCTTTGTTCTGGCATGCATTACTGGATTGACTGCCATATATACTGCACTTAAGTTGTCATAGAACAAGGAAGGCGCAATTTTTAAACGCACCCCAATGTCATCAAGAATGTAGGTTATCCATGTCATTTTAGCTGTTGTCGAGGCTAGTACTCTATACTCAGCTTCTGCACTAGACCTTGCCAATGTGTGTTGTTTCTTGGATGTCCAAGATATGCAGTTAGCTCCTAGGTAGACATTGTAGCCTGTAGTTGATCTCCGAGTCCTAGGACACCCTCCCCAGTTTGCATTAGAGAAGCCATATAGCCTAAATGGTAACTGAGACAAAATTCTTAGACCATACTCAGTTATGCCATTCACATACCTAAGCATCCTCTTTACAGCTTAGTAATGAGTGTTGTTTGGGTTTTGCATGAATTGGCTTGCTAAGTTCACTGCATGAGCTATATCTGGCCTTGTGAGAGTAAAATACTGCATACTACCAACAATACTTCTGTATAGTGAGGCATCAACTGGATCATCCGCAGCTTCTTGTAGACCATGCTTTTGTTCCAAAGGTGTGCTTATTGGCTTAGAAAGTGCCATGCTAGTTTTGGCGAGTAACTATGCACCATACTTACTCTGATTCATATGGATGCCTCTAGTAAAGTAGGTGACCTCAATCCCTAAGAAGAAGTGCAAAGGGACAAGATCCTTCATAGCAAATTCCTTACCTAGTTCATCAATGATTTCTGAAATTAGTGCATTGTGACTTCCAGTGACAATTATATCATCAACTTACAAAAGGAGCAGAATTGTGCCTCTTTTACAATGCATCACAAAAAGTGATGAATCTTCTTTACTACAATTAAAACCAAGATGGAGCAGGTGAAAACTAAACCTGTCAAACCAGGCTCTAGGTGCCTGCTTAAGACCATACAGTGCTTTCTTTAGAAGACACACACTGTCAGGATGTTTAGAATCTTTAAAACCTGGTGGTTGGCTAATGTACACCTCCTCATGTAGGTATCCATGCAGAAAAGCATTCTTTAAATCTAGTTGCCTAATACACCAGTGGAAACTCACAGCTACAGAAAGAACTACTCTAATAGTGGTTGCTTTAACAATTGGGCTGAAGGTTTCTTCAAAATGTACTCCTTCAAGCTGTGAATACCCTTTGGCAACTAGTCTTGCCTTGTACCTATCAATAGATCCATCAGCCTTTAACTTGGTTTTAAACACCCACCTAGAGCCAACTATATTCATACCAGGTGACTTAGACACTAGTATCTAAGTCTTGTTTTGATTAAGTGCATCTATCTCTTCTTGCATTGCTGCAAACCACTTTGGTGATCTCGGTGCCTCATTTATAGTCTGTGGCTCCTTAGCTGCTACCAAACACATGTGTCTCACTGGCATGTATTTTGATTTCTATCGTGTGGCCATGTGATGGATTTGTGCATTTGATGTGTGCTCTGCTGGTTCTGAATCATCAGTTGGTGTAGCTTGTATTAGTATAGCTTGTGTGTCCTGATTAGGTTCAGTATTAAACCAATGAGACAAGTCAACTTCAAGTTGAATTCCCCGTGGATAATAAACTGAAAACAGATTAGAGTTAGGAGATGCACAATCTTGAGCTGAATTATTTGGTTCTTCACTCTCAGTAGTCATAAGATCATTTGTTCCTGTAGGAAATGCTGCTAAAGAAGATTCAGCAGGCTCAGCAGTGTGATCAGCAGCAGCATTGTGATTAGCAGTAGGTGCAGGCTCAACACTCTCAACAAGAGTATCAACTGGCTTCTCAGAAGTGAGTTGATCACTCGATGATGGTGCATTAACATCAGTTGTAGACTGATCACCTACACCAATTAATGATGATCCATTCAACACTTCCCCTGAACCAGAGGAGTGCACATCTGGTCTTGAGGTATTCTGCAACCTGGAGAAAAACTCGTAAAATGTAGCAATGTGAGTAGAATCACTTGAACTGTCCAGTGGTGCATTTGGTTGCACATAAGGCAATGTGTTCTCATCAAAGACCACATGTCTTGAGACAAACACTCTTCTGGTAGGTGGATGATAGCATCTATAGCCTTTGTGAAGGCTACTGTATCCAATAAACACACAAGGATAGGTCTTAGGAGAGAATTTTGTTTTTCCTTTCAAGTAGGGAAAACATCTGCATCCAAAAACCTTTAAACTATTATAATCCAGATGCTCTCTAAAGAGCTAAAAGAATGGAGTCACCATGTGTAAAACTGATAAAGGCATTCTGTTAATTAAGAATACAGTTGTCAAGAAGCCTTTACCCAAAGAAACTGTGGTAACTTTGCATGAAACAACAAAGTCAGACCAGTTTCTACTATATGTCTGTGTTTCCTCTCAGAGACTCCATTCAGCTCAGGTGTGTGGGGGCATGATATATGTCTAACAATACCATATTTATCTAGATGCTCAACAAAAGCAGTGTTATTAAATTCATCACCTCCATCACACTGAAAAATCTTAATAGTCGTAGTGAATTGTTTCTCAACCATTTTTTGAAACTTAACAAAAATATCAAAGAATTCAGATTTCCTTCTTAGTGGATAGAACCAAGTATATCTTGTACAGTCATCAACAAACACGACATAGTATCTCATGTGCTGAGATGATTCAACAGGAGCAGGACCCCAAAGATCACAATGAATTTTAAGCAAAGGTTCTTTTTCAATCTTATTTCTCAATTCAAACGGAAGCTTACATCATTTTCCTAACTGAAAACTAACACAGACAGTAGGGACTTTATTCCAGTACTTGACATTAATACACTTGCTACTACTAAGGATTTTTAAAGACTTTAAGCTAGGGTGACCTAATCTAGCATGCCAAATACTGTCTGTATTCTTCCACTCCTTTGATGAAGATAATGCATAAAAGTTATTGTCCTCCAGTGCATATAGATCATTCTTCTTAGATCCCTTGGCCAGAAGTCTCCCTGAGCTCTTGTCCTTTACAACAAAATCAGATTCATCAAACTCAAGTATACAAGAATTGTCCTTAGCAAGTTTACTAACTGACAGTAGTTTTTTCTTAATCTTGGGAACAACAAGGAATTTATCAGAGCTATAAGACTCTGAATTTATACAAGTCACATACCAACTGCTTCTAATGACTTAGAGTTCTACTCCAAGTATGAATATTACTTTGAGTTAGAGTTCTAACTCTATAATACAATCTAACTAACCTTATCTCATTCTAGCTTATCCTTATCATGATCCCTATCATGATCGACTTCTTCAACATATACTAGATAGAAAGGTTCGAAGATTGAGGACTAAAGACGTAGCTTCGGTAAAAGTACTTTGGATAAACAACAATGTGGAAGAAATGACTTGGGAGGCCGAGGAAGACATGAAGTCTAGATATCCTCACTTATTTCCTCCTTCAGAGAAGGGTCCGACTGAGACATGACAATCTTAAGGTACGTGTATGGATTCTTGTGTTAGTTATTGTCATTGGTCGTGTAAGGCCATTGTCGTTATTGATGATTGTGGTCCTATATGGCCATTGTCTACAGGAAGAGTTGGTATTGTTACAAAGGCGACTCTACCAAAGTTATATAGATCCTAGGGAGTTAAACATTCGAGGATGAATGTCTCTAAGGGTGGAAGGATGTTATATCCCGCATTTCGTACGTAAAAGTTTTGTCATAAGTTAATCGACATAGACTCGGGGATGAGATTATCTTGAGGTTATAAGAATTTATGTCATTTATAACAAGCGATAAATAAGTGCCGTGAAGGTTAAAGGGTAAACGAATCAAAGAAAAGGAGTTTCGTCGAAGGTGGTCAATTTGGGATATAATACGATCGAGCCATAATACCCGGTGTTTATAGACTAGTGTCATATAAGGTACCCCATGACCATGATAGTAGGGTACATAAAGTGTGTTAAGTGAGTAGTATTTTAAGTAATTTGAGATAATTCTTAATTATGTGGATAATTGGATAATTAATAATTTCTTTGGTGGGTGGTTAATTAAAAATCTTAGGATAATCAAAGATTAGGGATGACTTAACACCCAAAACGTGGCAGCAACCCCTTTCCTATCTAATGACTCTTAATAAAGAGTGAAAGGTGTCACATTTTAAGGAATAAATGTGACACAAGTCTTGAAAAATGGGGCCCACACCACCAAGACTAAGATTCATTCTCTAAATCAAAAATGAGGGTGTACTATATCCAAAAAGGTTTCAGCAAGAAAACTTCATGAAAGCAACGTGAGATTTTCATAGATTCTTCAACAATTCAAGGCGTAAGATTTCATAGGTTCTCGACAATTCATTAACGTGAGATTTTGCATTTCTAAGGGAGTACAGTGTAATCTTTCTCAAGAGAATCGACTCAGGTATGTTAAGGATATACCTTCTTTCTTTTTGGCATGATATATACAACACAAACGAAACGAGCAAATGCACAAATTCCATAAAATACTCTATTCGTAGAAATGCTAGAGATGTGTATATTCTTGTATTCCTATAAGTCTTATTATTCTATCATCTGTTCATGGGTCTCAGAAAATACGTAAGTTGATAATGGTCTTATGACACTCCAAAAGATTTTATTGACATACTTATCAGGCACTGCATTCATTTACATTGACCCGTGACCAGATGGCGTTATATACGCGTATATATGTATAATATATGTATATGGGATATGGGAAAAGGTTACGGCGTTATATACGAACCACCACCTGATCAGTTGGTATACATTGATGATTTGCCCACAATTGCCGAGATGATATGATGGGATTCTCTCAGAGGCTTGATGATGTTATGTACACCTATACCCATGCATGACACGACATTGTACGCACGTGCATGACATTATACATGTTTCAGGATTTACAAAGATATTTAGACTTGCAGGCAGAATTCTTTATTCCATGTTTCATCTATGTCTGTTATGTACTAATTTTCATGCCTTACATACTCAGTACATTATTTGTACTGACGCCCTATTTCACGGGGCCTGCGTTTCATGCCTGCAGGTGCAGGTAGACAAGCTGACGGTCCCCTCCTTAGGATCCTTGATCAGCGAGAGTGGTGTGCTTCACTTGATCCGGAGTTGTTTTTGACCTTGGTACGATATGTTTGCATACATATGTGGGTATGATGGGGCCCAATCCCGTCCTTGTATAGTTGTATATTCTATTAGAGATCTGTAGACAGTTATGTATAGTTGGATAGTATGTGGCCTTGTCAGCTTCCAGTTTTGGTACATAGTTGTGTATGGCAGCCTTGTCGGCTCGCCCCACTGTATTCCGCATGTATATGTATATATGTCTTTTTCCCTCACGTATGTTATTCATGCTTATATCGTAGACACAGGCTCAAGGATGTTTGACATGTAGAACTCAAGAACCCGTCGCGGCCTATCTGGTTGGGTCGAGATAGGAAACAACAACCAAACACATACAGCAAATAGAGAAGATCAACAGGGGGTCTAGCAAGGTACCACCTCGTAGTCTCAAATCATAAAAGTAACTCACAGTCTTTCCTTATATTACCGCGGGAGCCTTTACATTAGTTTTGAAAATCATTTTCCCGAAATAGCATCCTGAGTTTTAGCCCACCTTAGCACACCGCATGGCTTCTAATAGTTCCCCTACTAACCATGTGTATCAAGTCCACCTTATCTCAACGCATGTGTTTCAATACCCAGACCTTATACCACCGCATGCGTATCAATAGTAACAACGGCACGGCATAAACCTCGTGCAAATAGTAACAACAGCACAGCAGAAACTTTGTGCAATCAACCAAGCAATACGCTCAACAATAACACATATTCCAAAACATAACAAATCAATAAAATGATATTTCACAACTTACACTTTGCCTCAATAGAAACCACGACCTTTGCAACTCAACATCAAACTAAACAGCAAGATATTTCAAGGATGGAAAAAGTCATGTAAAGAATCCCACAATTAAATATTGAATATGGAATTAAGAAAGCAAGTAATTCAACTACAAAGGAAGGACAAGTTGCAAATAAGAGATAAGACAAGTAGACATGTGAAATTTGGTTAAACATAGTGGCTATAACATGTTAAAGTAACTCATTTAAAACATGAAAAGAAAACTACGTAGCTAAAACTAGAATTTCAATATTTAGCATGTGTACGCACCCGTCACCTTGTGTACACAATCACCACATATCACAATTATCCCTTGTGTACACAGCCACCACATATCACAATTATCACAACAATACCAAATCCTAATGGAAATTTTCCCCACACAAGGTTAGACAAGTTACTTACCCCAAACCACGCTAAATCAATCAACTAGAAGGTCTTTCCCTCGATTTTCCAACTCCGAATATCGAATCTAGACAATACATTTTCACACTATAAATATAACTATAGGAAACTAATTAAATAATGAAATTATGATGCTTGCAAAGAATTGAAAAATGGCTCCGAAAAGTCACCCCCGACCCGCGCCTCGGAACCCGACCAAAATTATAAAAATCGAACACTCATTCGATATCGAGCCCAACCATACAAGAATTATTCAACTCCGACCTTATTTCACCTTTTAAAACTCAAAAATTTAGCCTAAGAAGTTTTATCACTTTTCCCCAATTTTTCCAACTCAAATCCCTAATTACATGATAAAATTAATGATAGATTAGTGGAATTTAATCAAAATCGAGTTAAGAACTCTTACCCCAATAATCTCTTTGAAAATCCCTTGAAATATCGCCTCAAATCGAGCTCTCTAAGTCCAAATTGTGAAATATGAAATAAACCCTCGATTTCAAACTTAAGTTATGCTGCCCAGTTATTCCTTTTTCGCGAATGTGGAAATTGCCTCGCGTTCGCGGAGCACAAAAATGTTGCTGCCCAAAATAACACTCTCCGATCGCGGAAAACCTCATGCGAACGCGTAACACTTCCTCATCAAGCTACGTGATCACGTAACACAACACACGACCGCGATGAAGAAAAGCATGTGAACATGTAGCCCCCAATTCCTCTACGCGAACGGGACCTTCACCGCACGCTCGCGATTCACTGGAAACCAACCTTCCGTGATCGCGTCCCTCTCTGCGAATGCATAGAGTATAACCATCAGTCCACAAAAAACCCTTCGCGATCGCGGACCAGACCTCGCGATCGCATAGAAGGAAACCAGACCTGAGAAAAAATAGAACTTTAGTTGTTCCTAAATGATCTGAAATGCGTCAAACATGGTCCGAATTACACCTGAGGACCCCGGGACATCTACCAAACATACCAACAAGTCCTAAAACATCATACGAACACGCTCGAAGCGTCAAATCATATCAAACAATGCTAGAATCATGAATTATGCATTGATTCAAGCCTAAGAACTTATGAACTTTTGAAATCTGAAACCAACGCAATTCATGCCAAAACAACTCCAATTCATACCAAAACAACTTCGGTTGATACCAAATTTTGCACACAAGTCATACATGACATTACGGACCTATTCCAACTTCCGAAATCGGAATCCAACTCCAATATCAAAAAGTCTACTCCCGGTCAAACTTTCCAACTTTCGTCAATTAATGCCGAAACGACCTACGGACCTCCAAATAAACATTCGGACACGCTCCTAAGACCAAAATCACCCTACGGAGCTATTGAAATCGTCAAAACTCCATTCCAGAGTCATCTTCACACAAGTCAAACTACGATCAACTCCTATGACCTAAACTTTCAACTTTGGGACTGTGTGTCCCATATCACTCCGAAACCCGAACCCGACACCAAGCACCCCGACAAGTCACGTACTCACAATATAACATATAGGGAGCATAAATTAGGGGATCAAGGCTAAAATACTCAAAATGACCGGCCGGGTCGTTATAATAGCTCAAATTACAAGAATCTCTACAATTACAGAATATGAAAGCAACGCAATAAAGGAATCACGTACTAATCAAATGAATGTTACAAATAATATAAAAGCAACAAGACAAGTCAAGTACGTGACAATTAAGGTATGCAAATAAGACAGTTAAGGTAAGTAGCAATTAATTACGGAGTCATGGAAGGGACGAACAATTAAATACAAGAATAATTATTGACAGTTAACCAATTACGGCATAGAAAGCAACAAAAGCATGTAATAGTTAAGGCATAGAATGAGATAATTCATGAAATACAAGGAAAGACATGGAACAATCATTTTAACAGCGTATATTCACTCGTCACCTCGCATATACGCCTTTACATACGTAATTCACATAACATATAGTTCAAGGGTTCCTAATTCTCTCAAATCAAGGTTAGACCCAATACTTACCTCGTTCTACAATCAAACCAAGGCTTAATCAGCGCATTTCCTCTAAAATTTGCCTCCAAACCAATCGAATCTAACCATAATCGACTTAATATCAACAAATAATGCTAGGGAAATCGAATTGCAATAGATAAAGCTAAGATCTTTATAATTTTTCCAAAAAGACAACAAAAGTCAACCGGAGCCCCCCTGGTCGAAACCCGGGTCCAATAGTAGATTCTGACCACCCATGACCCTACAAATTCATATATGTGAATTAGTTTCAAAATCCGAGTCCAAATTAACTCTCAAAACTCAATTTCTTATTTTTTCAAAAACTTAAAAAGGTTTCATAAATTTTCTCTTTGATTCACATGATTTTGATGTTAAAATATAAGATAAGTTGATGGAATATGAATGGAAATGGATTAGAATCACTCACCCAAAGTTTGTAGATCAAATTCCCTCTTCAAAATCGCCTCCTACCGAGCCTAGGTTCCAAAATATGAAAATGAGGTTAAAATGTCGTCTCAGCTTTTTGCCTAGTCGCAGATGTCGCAATTGTAACCTGGAATTCACAAATGCGAGGAATCCATCGCAAATGCGAAGAATCTCACATCTCTGTTGTATGCAAATGCGATGATTTGTACACAAATGCGAACATGGACAATTAATTCGCAAAAGCGATCAAATGATCGTAAATGTGAGGTCTGCAGACCACACCAGCAACAGAGGGTCATCACATATTCTCCAAAGTCAAAAATCACTTTGTAGTCTATCTGAAACTCATCCGAGCCTCGGGGCTCCAAACCAAACATCAACACAAGTATAAAAACATCATACGAACTCGCTCGCGCGATCAAAATGCCAAAATAACACCTAGAACTACGAATCTGACATCAAAATATATGAAATTTTCAAAGAAACTCAAGAACATGCAAATTTACAATTGGGCGTCTGAATCACGTCAAATCAACTCCGTTTTGCACCAAAATTTTGCAGACAAGTCATAAATAGCAAAATGAACCTATTTTAGTTCTGGAACTAAAATCCGAACCCGGTAGCAACAAAGTTAACCTACGGTCAAACTTGGAATTCTTTAAGCCTTGAAATTACTAGTGTTCAACAAATCACGTTAAATCAAATTAGGGACTTCCAAATTCGATTCCAGGCATACGCCCATGTGCCGAACTCACGATACGGACCCATCGGGACCATCAGAACACTCATTCGGGTCTGTTTATACAAAAGATTAACCTAAGTCAACTCAAATCATTTTTAAGGTTAAAATTCACATTTTTTTCAATTTTTCACATACAAATTTTTCAGAAAAAGACACTGATTGTGCACGCATATCGAGGAGGGATAAACGAAGATATTCGAGGTCTCGGGACACTTAAACGAAGGCTAAGACTAAATTTAACCTATCGGGTCATCACAAGGGCGGGGCGGGGCGGGGTGGGTTTGTGACTTTACGGGTATGGTGCGGGCAGTTTGAATATCTTTAGAAAAAAATCTTGCAGGTTGACGCGGGTGTGGCTGCAGCTTGGGCCAAGCTAGAAACATATACTGATTCAAAATTTTACAATCTACTAGTGTTATGTTATGCATTATTTTACCTATAAGGTTACTAGGTCTCTCACCGTTATAAATAAGATGAACTCAGAGTTATTTGTACTTTTCCTTTCTTGATAGACTTGGGGATTGAAGTTTCAAACAATTTATTGCAACATGAATGAAAATGTTAAACAACCCAACTGTAATTAAAAAGATTAGAACTTAAACAGAAAACTCATTGATTTGAAAACAGTCTTCCTAAATTGCAAACCATTAGTTGGGGAAAAAAAGATATGGTAACAACTGCAAGATACTCACTTAGTTTCGTTAGGGAGGTGTTTGTCAGCTTGTGTAGGACTTGGATTTAAATTAAATTTAAACTATTTCAAGAAAATGAAAAAATGTTCAAAAGATAGAAAATCGTACTGCTAAGACTTTCTCTCTCTAGAATGAGAGTTTCTCTCAGCTCTACTGATGATGAGAAAATCAAAACCTAGATGAAGGGGAAAGCAATTGGACCATAACAATCAAGCGATAACAATGGCGAAATTAGGAGCTCCGGGCTCGGCAAATGCAAGGAAACAACGTAGCATAAACGCAATTCAAGGTATAACTCCACTGGACTTAACCATAGCAACATCTGGGAAAACGCCACAGAGGAACAGTACCATGCATGCAGAGAAGGAAAATGGAACTACAAGCTCGGGGAAGAAATCCTGGGCTGACATGGAAGAAGAGGAAGTCAGTGAAAATGCAACTACACAAAGGGAAAGATTTGACATATGCTAGGTTGTTAGTATAGATTAAACTGAATAAAAGCTATCCTACTTCAGTAATGTTTGAGATATGAATATGAGAAAATAATGGAGCAAGAGGTTGTGTATGAATAGAAACCTGTACTATGTGGGAAATGTGGCAATTATGGACATGAGATGAAGGAATGCAGGAAGTTTCTCAAAGAAGAAAAGGAGAAGCAGAAAGCAACAGAAGGCAGCACAAATGAACAGGCGAAGGGGAATAATCAGGGCAAGGTGACTAAGAGGGTGTTTGGATTGGCTTAAAAGCTGGTCAAACCAACTTTTAAGTACTTTTTTATTAAATGGAGTGTTTGGCAAAAAAAAACTGCTTAAAAAAAGCTTAAAAAATGCTTTAAAAAGCCAAAAGCAAGAAGTTGGTTGATCCCAACTTTTTTTATTTGACTTAAAAGTCATTTTAGTTTGACCAATAAAATTACTCTTTTGTCCCTTATAAGTTTTTATAAT
>ML309494.1:0-17567 GCA_005239505.1 Nicotiana paniculata
ATCCAAGCCTGGTAACAACAATGTTAACTCTCCGAAGTCCCGAATCACCATAACTCCTATGTCCAAAATCATCATAAAAAGTTATCGAAACCATCAAAACTCCATTCTGGCGTCATTTACACAAGTCAACATCTGGTCAACTCTTTTAACTTAGGCTTCCATCCTTGGGGACTAAGTGTCCCAATTTATTTTGAAATATCTTCGGAAATAAACCAACTACCTGAATAAGTTAATTAACCACAAACAAAATAATCAGTAAATGGGGGAACAGGGCTACAATACTCAAAAGGATTGTTGGGTCGTTATAATATCATTCGTGTGTGTTTGCCATCAGGGTTCTGAGAATAAGGTTGATCTCTTGCTGCTCTGTATGGTTGATTTGTTGTGATTCTGGGCATGGATTGGTTGTCACCATGTCACACTAAGACCGTGACGTTCCTGATGACGGGGTTGCCTAGGGTTGAGTGGAAAGGTTCACTAGATTATGTTCCTAGTAGAGTTATTCCAAATTTGCAGGCTTAACAAATTGTTGAGAATGGGTGTTTGGCATATTTGGACTTCGTTAGTAATGTTAATGTTGATACTCTTACCGTTGAGTTAGTTCTGGTAGTGAGGGATTTTCCAAATGTGTATCATGTAGACCTGCATGACATGCCACTCGATAGAGATATTGATTTTGAAATTGACTTGGTGCTATGCATTAAGCCCATCTATATTCCACCATATCGCACGTCACTACTAGAGTTGAAGGTATTAAATGATCAACTGCATGAGTAGCTTGACAAGGGTTGTATAGGCCTAGTACGTCACCTTAAGATGCACCAATTCTGTTTGTGAAGAAGAATGATGGTTCTATGAGAATGTGCATTGATTACATGCTGCTGAACAAGGTTACTATCAAGAACAAGTACCCACTACCCCATTTTGATGATTTATTTGATCTACTTCAAAGTGCTAAGGTGTTATTGAAGATTGATCTGAGATCGGAGTATCATCAGTTGATGATCAGGACTTTAGATATTCAGAAGAAAACATTAAGGACCCTCTATTGTCACTATGAGTATGTTGTGATATCTTTTGGGCTGACCGATGCCCAACATCTTTTATGAACTTGATGAACATAGTATTTCAACCCTTTCATGATTCTTTCATCATATTATTTACTGATGATATATTATTGTATTCTCGTAGCCGAGAGGATCACGAGCAAAAGTTGAGGATCATGATCTAGACTTTGAGAGGGAAGAAGCTATGTGTTAAATTCTCCAAGTGGGAGTTTTGGCTTGATTTGGTGGTACGCTTAGGGCATGTGGTAGCCAGTAAGGGGGTTAAGGTAGATCCAAACAAGATTTGGGTCGTTTATAGTTTGCCTAGATCATCTTCTACTACTGAGATTTGGAGTTTCCTTGGGTTGAATTGTTGTTATCGTCTACATCTTCGTGATCTCAAAGAACAATCGAGGCATCAGAGAATGACCAAAAATCATCAATGAAATCATCCTCCTAAATGATCTGAAACCACCCCGAAACTCACCCGCGCCCATGGGGACCTTCTACAAACATACCAACAAGTTCCAAAATACAACACATACTACTCAAGGCCTCCAACAACACATAAAACATCAAAATCATGAACAACATCTCAAATAAACTTAATGATCTTTCAAATTTAAAAACTCGTGTTGAACCATAGAAAGTAAACTTAGATTGACCTCAAATTTTGCACAAAAGTTTCAAATGACATAAAAAAATCTATTCCATTTCTTAGAACAATAATTTGAACCCGTTATCATCAAAGATAACTTCTGTTACTTATGAACCTTCCAACCTTTCAAATTGCCAACATTCGCCAAAAAGAACAAACACCTTCTAGAAATATCTAAATGCAAATTTAGGCGTACGTGCAAGTCCAGAATCACCATCCAGACCTATCAAAACAATAAAAGGTTTGACACGGGGTCAAATAAATAAATTTCAAATTTGGTCAACTCTTGCAATTTAAAGCTTCCTAGTTAAGGATCATTCTTGCAAATCTATTTCGAACACCTCAAAAACCAAAATAGACCATATACGCAAGTCATAATACACCATATGAAGATAATCATGACCTCAAACCACCGAGCTGGATATAAAAACTCAAAATGACCGATCTGATTGTTACACTAATAAGGAAATAGTGTCAATCTTTTTAAAATATAGGGAGTATATTATAGATTTTGTTAATAGTGTTAGTCTAACATTTTCTAGAGACATAATGCTTTTATTTTACCAACAACAACAACAAACAAACATGTTTCAGTCCTAAACAAAGTTAGGATCATAAATATGAACCCTCACTTCCTTATTTAAGCTCAACGTATATCAGCATTGACTAATTTCAAATAAAATAAGATTATTTGAATATATACATAAATAATACTCCCTATGTTTCAATTTGTTTGAACTTTTTCGGAATATAAGGGTCACATTCACTAAAGTCAAATAAAATTTACATATTTAGAAACTACATAATAAGTTATAAATCACAATAATTAAATATCAAAATCTATAAAAACTATTTGCAAAACATATGGTAAAAAATCTTATTTGACTCCCCAAATAGTAGTAGGTTCATTATTTTAAATGGATGGAGCAGCAGCAGGAGGAGCAGTAGCAGCAGTAGCAGTAGCAGTAGTAAGAGCAGCAATAGCAATAGCTGTAGCAGTAGAAGTAGCAGAAATAGTAGTAGCAGTACCAGTAGTAGCACTTGCAGCAGTAACATGACTAGCAGTAGTAGTAGTAGTAGTAGTACTAGTAGTAATAGTAGTAGTAGTAGAAGTAGTAGTAGTCATAGTAGTAGTAGTAGTAGTAGTAGTAGTAGTAGTAGTAGTAGTAGTAGTAGTATTAGAAGAAGTAGTAGTCGTCGTCGTAGTAGTAGTAGTAGTAGTAGTAGTAGTAGTAGTAGTAGTAGTAGTAGTAGTAGTAGTAGTAGTAGTAGTAGTAGTAGAAGTAGTAGCAGCAGCAGTAGCAGCAACAACAGCAGCAACAGTAGTAGTAGCAGTAGTAGCAGCAGTAGTAGTAGTTAGTAGTAGTAGTAGCAGCTAGTAGTAGTAGTAGCAGCTAGTAGTAGTAGTAGCAGCAGTAGCAGGTAGTAGCAGCAGCAACAGGTAGTAGGACCAGCAGCAGTAGTTGCAGCAACAGCCAACAGTAGCAGCAACAGCAACAGTAGTAGTAGTAGTAGTAGCAACAGTAGTAGTAGCAGTATCATCAACAGGAGCTAACTCTCAGCCACTCAGCCTTACTTTGTTCGCACACAGTTTAGGACTTAGTTTATTTCAAACTTTGCAGAATGTAAGCAACACACAGTAATAGGGGTAAACACCCAACCTGTATTAATTCTCACAAAATATACAAAGGAAGTAAGTTGGAAGGCTTACATATGCTTCGTGCCTTAATACCAATGAGATACAACATATAAAAGGGGGCTGTCTATGGCAGATTACAAAGGGGCAGTTATACAATGTGCCTTGCACATGACCATCCTAAAAACAAGCATAACTACCTTCTCCTAATTTGAATTCAAACCTTCCCACGAATTTGGATACATCTTCATCATTTTGGCCAACTGCAACAAGTGCTTTGGACATGGCTAGACTTCCAAAACACATGCACAACACACTTCTTCAGTCACATGACTTGCACACTCGTTGTACAACTTTTTCCCAAACTTTGTCTTTCTGCCTTGCCTTGTTTTTGGACCATGCCTCGCTCATAAGTTCATGACCATTTCTCATCAAAAACCTTTTCTTCCCACTGATCCGCAAGCATGCCCTAGTCAAGTGCCATGCGCCTTCATTTGCCATAGTCGTCGGCCACAATCAAGGCTTCCATACCATCACTCAAGTGATCTTCCCTAGCTAACTTGTCTAAGTCCATGCACTAACTTAGACATAAATCTAGGTCTGCACATTTCTTGCTAACACCCGCACAAACCTATGCCAAGGGGCTATGTACCAAGCCCTTGACATAGATTCTGACTGACATCCATCATGTAATATTAAGGGATAACAAACCACCCCCACAGGTTGAACTCGATTCCCTCGTCAAGGATGATTTCAAGTAGTCCTCTATTTGATGTTCAGATTTCAATAAAGAAGCACCCTTCTCCCAAGTCGCATCTGCCACGGGCGTGCATTTCCACTGAATCAAAAATTTAATCTGCATATTCTTTATGTGCATCCCAAGTACCCAGTGGTCCACAATCTTTTCAATTTGATCCTTAATTTGAGTGCGCGCCCCTCTTTATTTTGTGCATGTCCGGATCTTCAGGATCTTCAACATAAGGCCTCAAAAAACTGACATGGAAAGTTTGATATATCTTCAATAGTTCCGGCAGCTTCAATAGGTAAGCAACTTCACCAACCTCCAGTTTTTTGTTGCACAATCATCGTTTGTAGTTTAGGTTGTTTTCCCAAAACAATCTCGAAGGGACTCATCTCTGTTGCTAAAGAGTTGTGCAAATTATAAGAAAATTATGCACCGTCTAATAAATCTGTCCAGTTTTGTTGTCTATCAGTCATGAAATGCCGTAAATATTCTTCCAACAAATGATCGATTCTTTCGGTTTGGCCATCAGTTTGGGGATGATTTTCCGTCAAGAACTTCAAGTTTGTACCTATCAGATTGAACAAATAAGTCCAGAACCGACATGTAAACCGTGCATCCCTGTCATTAGTCACATCCTTTGGCGTTCCGAAATACTTAACCATGTTTTTGAAGAATAACTCAGCAGCAACCTTTGAGGGACATTCAAATGGGGCAACAATAAAAAGAGCATACTTTGAAAACCTGTCGACCACAAGCATGATTGAAGATAACCCATTACCCTTAGGAAATACACTGATAAAATCCATAGAAACAGATTTCCATGTTTCTACTGTAATAGGTAGAGGTTGTAGAAAACCCGCCTCCTTCTTCCGTTCAGTTTTATCAAGCTGACACACAAGACGACTTTTCAGACAAACGTCCACATTATGCTCCATCTTTGGCAAGAAATAATATCGGGATAGTAGCGCCATCATCATCTCAATACCTGGATGACCAGCCCAAAGTGTATCATGCGTCTCCTTTAGCAACTCACGGTGCAATCAATCACCAAGTGGTACTACGACTCTCCCCCTTTTGAAATGGAGAATAATGTCCTCGATCTGGTACCTCCTTAGTGTACCTTATTTCACACGATCCATTGTTTTTATGTACAATAGATCATTTGCAACAGCTGACTTGATCTTTTCAAGAAAATTTGACTAAAGTCCTGTAATGGAACAAATAACAGCAAACACTTCTTTCCGACTCAATGCATCTGCAACTTGGTTGTGTCTTCCTGGCTTGTGTTCCCACACAAAATCATATTTAGCTAAAAATTGCCACCAACGTGCTTGCTTTGGACTCAGCTTTTTCTGTGTTTTGAAAAATGTATTAGCCACATTGTCCGTCCTCACGACAAATTTTGTTCCCAGCAAATAAACACGTCAGATGTCCAAGTAATGAATAACATCAACGATTTCTTTCTCATGAGTCGAATACCTCTGCTCCGTTTCATTAAATTTTCTGCTTTCGAAGGCCGCAGGATGGCCTTCTTGAACCACCACACCTCCAACAGCCTTGTCGGAAGCATCAGTATGGACTTCAAAGGGAAGCTCAAAATAAGGAAGTCGTAACATAGGTTCTGAGGCAATAGCTTCTCTCAGCACATCAAAAGCAGCACTGTATTTTTCAAACCATGCCCACCTAACATTATTCTTTAACAAATTTGTTAAAGGAGCAACCTTCTTAGAACAACTAGCAATGAACTTCCGATAATAATTAGCTAACCCGAGGAAAGATCTCAACTTTTTCACTAAATTGTGCGCATGCCATTCTACAATGACCTGCACTTTATTCGGGTCTATTCACACCTAATTTGGGCTCAGCAGCAGTAGTAGTAGCAGCAGCAACATCAGTAGTAGCAGTAGCAGCAATGAGAGTAGCAGTAGCAGTAGTAGTAGTAGTAGTAGTAGTAGTAGTAGTAGTAGTAGTAGTAGCAGTAGTAGTAGTAGTAGTAGTAGTAGTAGTAGTAGTAGTAGTAGTAGTAGTAGTAGTATTAATAAAAGTAGTAGTAATAAGAGTAGTAGTAGTAATAGTAGTAGTAGTAGTAGTAGCATCAACAGTAATAGTAGCAGTAGCAGTAGCAGTAGCAGTAACAGTAGCAGTAGCAGTAACAGTAGCAGTAGCTGTAGCAGTAGTAGTAGTAGTAGTAGTAGTAGTAGTAGTAGTAGTAGTAGTAGTATTAGTAGTAACAATAGTAGTAGTAGTAGTAGTAGCATCAACAGTAATAGTAGTAGCAGTAGCAGTAGCAGTAGCAGTAGCAGTAGCAACAGCAGCAGTAGTAGTAGTAGTAGTAGTAGAAGAAGTAGTGGTAGTAGTAGTTGTGGTAGCAGCAGTAGCAGTAGCAGCTGTAGTAGTAGTCGTAGCAGTAGTAGTAGTAGCAGTAGTCGTAGTCACTAGCTGCAGTAACAGTAGTAGTGGCAGTTATCGTAGTCACTAGAAGCAGTAACAATAGCAGTAGTAGTAGCAATAGTAGTAGCAGTAGCAGCAGTATCAGTAGCAGTAGTAGCAGCAATAGTAGTAGCAGCAATAGTACTAGTAGCAGTAGTCGTAGTCACTAGCTGCAGTAACAGTAGTAGTGGCAGTTATCGTAGTCACTAGAAGCAGTAACAATAGCAGTAGTAGTAGTCACTAGCTGCAGTAACAGTAGTAGTGGCAGTTATCGTAGTCACTAGAAGCAGTAACAATAGCAGTAGTAGTAGTCACTAGCTGCAGTATTAGTAGTAGTGGCAGTTATCGTAGTCACTAGAAGCAGTAACAATAGCAGTAGTAGTAGCAATAGTAGTAGCAGTAGCAGCAGTATCAGTAGCAGTAGTAGCAGCAATAGTAGTAGCAGCAATAGTACTAGTAGCAGTAGCAGTAGGAGGAGTACAAGTAGTAGTAGCAGTAGCAGTGGCAGTAGTATTAGTAGCAGTAGTAGCAACTACAGTAGTAGTAGTAGTAGCAGTAGTAGTAGCAGTAACAGTAGTAGTAGCAGTAGCAATAGTAGTAGTAGTAGTAATAGTAGTAGTAATAGTAGTAGTAGTTGTAATAGTAGTTGTATTAGTAATAGTAGTAGCAGTTTACTAGTAGCAACTATAGTAGTAGCAGTAGCACTAGCAACAATAGTAGCACCAATAGTAGCAGTAGTAGTAGCAGCAGTAGTAGCAGCAGTAGCAGTAGTAGTAGCAGTAGCAGTACTAGTAGTAGTAGCAGTGGTAGTAGCAGTAGTTGCAATAGCAATAAAAGTAGTAGTAGCAATAATAGTAGTAGTAGCAATAACAGTAGTAGTAGCAGTAGTAGCAGTTGTAGTAGTAGTAGTAGCAGTAGTAGCAGTAGTAGTAGTAGTAGCAGTAATAGTAGTGTAGTAGTAGTAGTAAAAGTAGTAATAGTAGTAGTAGAGGTAGTAGTAGAGTAGTAGTTGTACTAGTAGTAATAGTAGTAGTAGTAGTAGTAGTAGTAGTACTACTACTAGTAGTAGTAGTAGTAGCAGTAGTAGTAGTTGTAGTAATATTAATAATAATAATAAAATTAGTAATAATAATAATGAAAAATAGTAATAACACTAAAAGCTCTCGAACAATTAAAGCCTATTCTTCACTATTAAGTATCACAAATATTATTCTTTTTGACATTGATTGTTAAGAATGATGGAAGAAGTCCCTGAATGAGAAACTTTGTGGAAGGAGGTGGAGTGGCGTTGAGCTTGTGACTTGGAACTAATAAAAATGTTATTCAGTCTACAAGTGCAACTAAAGGTGCACGCCTCTTATGAACCGGGACAAGAAAAATCCCATAACCACTACTTTTGAATAACAATGTGATGAACTGATAGGTCACCTAGAGTTTTAAACGTAATTTTCCAAACCTCAAATATATCATTTTGGCCTTCCTCGATTTGCTTGCACAATCTGGGTATTTTTTTTTGGAAAGTTTTTATGTTAAAAATTGATAAAATATGAAACTTTGTCTTAAAAAACTATTTGAGTTAACATCAATCAACGTTTTGGCAAAACAGATCCGGATCAGTGTTTTGACGGGATCGTTGGGTCCGTATCATGATTTTTTGGCTTGGGCATATTCCCGAAATGGAATTCGGAGGTCCCAAGCTCGAGTTATCACTTTTTTCAAAGTTTGAAAGTTTAAGGCCTTAATGACATTGAAGGTTTGACCAATGTTTGACTTAGTTGATACCGGGTCTGTATTTTGGTTCCGGAACCTGGTATGTGTCTATTACTATATTTATGACATGTCTGTCCAATTTAGTAAGAAATAGAGTTGGTTTGGCGTGATTCGGACGTTCGGTTATTTAAATAGTAATTCTTAAGTTTCTTGATAATTTTATCTGATTTGGGGTTCGATTCATAGTTCTAGGTGTTTTTGGCGATTTGATCGCGCGAGAAGGTTCGTATGATGTTTTAGACTTGTGGTCATATTTTTTTTGGAGCTTCAAGGGCTCGGGTAAGTGCCGGGTAGGCTATGGAGTGAATTTGGACTTAGAATCATAGCTAGCGCATGAGTGTTTCTGGTGCATGCTGCAGGTCTCGCATTTGCAAGAACCGCCTCGCATTTGTGAAGGAACCATCACATTTGCCATCTTGAGCATGGACGGGGACCTTGTATTTGCGAGGTAAAAGTTTGCAATTGAGAACTTGCCACTTCTGCTTTTGCGTAGGTAGAGTCACATTTGGCGATTCAGCACCTTTGTAATGATCTTCGTAGTTGCGAATAAAGGTACGCAAGTTTTTGGGCATCAGGGTTTGCATTTGCGACAATTTTATCGCGAATACGATTACTGGGATTATGAGAGTAGTTCGCAATTGTGACCTCTTACTCACAATTGCAATCTCCAAAATTGTGAATGAGTTATCACAATTGCGACTTCTGCATCTGTGTAAAAATTTAGTTAGATGAGATTTCTCTCATTCTTTCAAACCATGAAAACGCGATTTTCCCAAGATCCTTTCTTCCCCAATTCATTGGTAAGTGATTCAACCTATCCTCGTTCAATCTTCGATTAAATTGTATAAGATTACAACTTAAAACCTGAAATTTTCAAGGTGGAAATTGGGAGTTTGAGTTTAATTAGGGATTTTTGTAAAATTGGAATTTACTCCTCCAATTGAGGTCGGATTCCTAAACAAATTACATAACCTGGCTCGGGGGTGAATGGGTAATCTGAAGTAGAGGTTGGTATTGTGGAATCATTCTTGACATAAGTCCGATTCTTGCTTATTCTATCTCCCTCTTATTGTATGTTCATTCTTGCATGATAATGGAGAATATTAATGCATGAAGGGTGATGTCGTGCCATATATGAGTGTTAAGGGGTCGTTTGGTAGGATGTATAAGAATAGTGCGGAATAAGGTGCATTAATAATGCATGGATTACTAAAGCATGTGTTAGTAATGCAAGCATTAGTTATGAAAACATTGTTTCATATCTACCGTTTAGTGTGGTGTATTAGAATTATAATGCATTGCAGAATTTTTAAAAAAGATAGTTGTTTACAAAAATGCCCTCTATATTCTCTATTTGTAAGGGACTTTAAGGACAATTTTGTCTTTAACCATGATAATGCATATATTAATAGCCTTGGTATAACTAATTCCATGGTTTTCTATGCATTACTTATGCATAGGATAATGCCAAGTATGATGTATAACTAATACAAGTATTAGATATACACATGTTGAAAAAAAATACCCAACAAGGTATTAGTAATGCATAGAGCTAATGCTTGCATTATTTTTTCTAATACCTCCTCCCAAACGACCCCGTAATGCACGAAGGGTGATGTCGTGCCATATTTGTGAGTAATGCATGAAGGGCGATGTCGTGCCGTATCAATTGATTTATTATGAAAGTGAGAGTAAAAGAACGAAGGGCGATCTCGTGTCGTTGTTATTGTTTCATAGTGAGGTTGAGAGTAAAGGCACGAACGGTGATGCCATGCAATTTTTTATCATTATGTTTTGTTCATATTGTTGATTAAAGGTTTATTTATTGTCTCTTTTTATCATTACCTGTTGTGTTTCCATATCTTGCACCCCTTATCACATGTCCCCTCCCAATGGTACTTGTTAATTCTTTATTTGTTGTTATGATTCTCGTATATTTTTGTCTGTAAAGTCTTATTTTTGTGGGTTTCTTGTCATAGCGTCTTCACTACCTCATCGAGGTTAGGATCGACACTTATGTAGTACATTGGGTCTGTTGTACTCAAACTAAACTCTCAACTTCTTTTACAGATTTTGGTACTGGCCCCATCTATTCGTCAGGAGTATCCGCTCGAATTGGAATTTGGAGACTCGAGGTAGATCTGCTGGCGTCTGCATACATTGAAGTCCCCTTCCATTTCTCCTATTTGATGTTCTTTTCATTCAAGACGGTTGTATTTAATTCAAATCTATTTGTAGAAACTCCAGATGTTAGTGGATTTGTGACTCAAGATCCGGGTTGTATTTAAATGTTATGGGTTTATATGATCTTCCGCATCTAGTACTGTTTTCATTTAGGTTTAACTAGTTTTACTTATTTTAATTGATTAAAATTTTCTTAAAGATTCTCTAACGTTGGCTTGCCTAGCAAGTAAAATGTTAGGCGCCACCACGATCGCGAAGGTGAGAAATTTTGGATCGTGAAAAGTTGGTGTCGGAGCACTAGGTTGCCTAGATCTCACAACTCACGAGTAACCTTAGTAGAGTATGAAGGATTAGTAATGAGACGTTTGTACTTATTTTCTAGAGGCTATGAAAGTTGAGGAGTAAATTTCACTTCTATTCTTCTTTATCGTTCAATTTTATTCTATAGTTATAGATTGAACTCTATTCTTGTCCTCCCGTAGATGGCGAGAACACGTGCTACATCTTTAGGTTGATAGTTGCCGAAGCCCCCAGTGGCAGCTCCTACAATAGGCTGAGGTCGAGGCTGAGGTCTCGCCAAAGGTCGAGGCTGAGGTAGAGCTTAGCCTAGAGCTCGAGCATCAATACCAGGAACCTCAGGTGGATTCTGATGAGGAGGCTCCAGCTCAGACGATACCTGTTGGACCAGCTCAGGCCACAGAAGGGTTCATCGCCACCCCAGTGCTTCAGGACGCTCTAGACCGTTTGGTGGGCCTTATGGAGTACGTGGCACATGCCGGTACATTTTCTATGGCACAAGATGACCCGCCCCTTTTTCTCGTGAAATGGGGTTTTGACACGTGAAAACTCGTTTAAGGAAGGGTGTTATAAGAGAGAGTCTCCACCAAATGGATAAAGGTGCGTTTGGGCACCTATTTGCAGATATCTCTGGATTAACCATTTGCATCACTAAAGATCGGGTGAGGGCTCAAATTACCTTGAGAAGAAGGTGTTAGGCACTCGTCGAGGTCCACAACGATGGGTCTTTGCGGAACACGAATTATAGAATTAGTCTAAGAGAAGGGATGACATTTGGACAAATAAATAAAATTATTGACCTTAAAACAAATGTTGGGGGTGCCAAGCTTTTTAGCCTAAAGGATCACGCTGTGCAACATAAATAATATTTCGTAACTCCCTCGAAATAGGGTGTTTCTTTTATTATTCAATGGGCACAGACTATCATCTTCTACTACCCGATTACTATCGTTAAGTCGTTTACCTAATGCGAACTAGTCAATTCTAAGTTGTACCCTATGCGTTCACTACCCGTCACATGCCTATGGTACCGGAGGCATTTGGACCTCTATCTCGGGGTGGTTCTAAACTTTAACTTAGGTTTCTCAAAAAGAGAAATCCTAGGCGACATACATAACATCTTGGACTGTCATGTATAAGCAAATAAGGGCTCAAGTTGGCCTCCACACTTAGACAACAAATGCATGCAAAAACTGATTAACATCGACAATTGCAGAGTTTAACAAGTTATGGTTGCAAAAACATATAGGCAGGATCTCTATTTGATACTGAATTTAATGAGCGGGAAACGTATAAACCATTTCTTGATACAATTACTAAGGCCTACGTAGTTGCCTACTGATTGCAAGTATANCTTTGTGATACTGAATTTAATGAGCGTGAAACGTATAAACCATTTCTTGATACAATTACTAAGGCCTACGTAGTTGCTTACTGATTGCAGGTATAACAGATTCAACCTATAAGCATGATATCTATGTGTTTTAGGCAACAATTGGTAATGGTAATCACAAGAATATGTTCAGAATTATTAATCTAGTCCTGTATGCATGGTTTCTAATGATGACAATGACACAGTGTTGAAGACTTTTAAAGAGACGAGTAGGATGATAATTAAAACTGATTAAGGCCCTATAGACATGATTTCTATAATTAAAACTTGTTTAGATCCTGTAGGCATTATTTCTATAACCAAAACTAATTTTGGATCCTATAGGCATGGTTTATAACAAGCAGAAGTGCATTTGAAGCAAGCAAAGAACCTATAGGCAGGGTTTCCAACACATAATAATTGAACATGTTTGAGCATAATAGTATACCTATAAGCAAGATTTCTATAATAACTGGAAAGTAACACATTTTGAGAAAACTAGAATTCTTATAGGCATGATTTCTAACACATTACAATTGAACATGTTTGACCAAAATAGAATAACTATAGGCATGATTTCTAACACATGACAATTAAACATGATTGAGTATAATAGCACATTTTAGCTAAGTAATGAACCTATAGGTAGGATTCCTACCTATTCTAACGCAAGTATAAGATAAATCCCCTTTCCCACTTTTACCAATACCCCAAAAATGTCTTTACAAGAATTATTACAAAGTAGAATAACTATAGAGAGCCTACAACAGGCCCAAAGATAAACCTAGCCAGGCCAAGACTTTATTCACATAGTTCATAATAACCCAGAAATAACACCTTCATGGACATAAGGAAACCATGAATTGAGTGATTCACCTAGTGGCGTAAAATAGAGTTGAGCATATAGAACCAAGGCCCTAGTGTGTCCAAGTTCCCAAGGTATTCAAGAACCCAGGGGGTGCTCACACTAGGAAGGTTAACAAAGATAGTTCATAGGGCATATTAGTGGCCAAATCCTAGTGTGTCAGAGTTCACAAGGGCCTCAAATGAACCCTGAGCAAAGTTCACACTGGGGAGGCCAAAAGACAGAACCTAAGTAGCCTTGGCTTTCAGCCGGCTAGGAATAGGGTGTTCAGAATAACATAAGTGATAACGAGGGACAGTGGAAATATATGAGGGACTGAAATGAAAGGTACAAACATAGTCAAGTTTGGCACACACAGCAGATAATCAAACATGCTTTAAGTTTTAAGAACACACTTAGTAAGCACCTAGTGCATAAGTAGTTACACATTAACAAACATGTTTGCAGGATAGACTCATAAGAGGGAAAGGTAAAAATTATGTTAGGTACAAGTGCTAGTGTCACAAGATAGCCATGTTAATTCCACATCAGGCAACAAAACAACATTTAGACATAGTTGAGAAACACAAATTATGACAACATACGGGTGGATCAAGCGAGCCTAAACATGTTGGGGGTATATTAACAAGTCATGATTGATAGAACCAAATCATAACACAGAATTAAAACGTACTACCTATGCCAGATTTCCATTACAGAGATTCAGAACAGAAAGAGAAGATAAACTCATGTCACACAGTAAATGTAAGCACTCAAGTCTAACCTAATAGACCAATTAGCCTAAAGCAAGTCCAAATTATGCATGGGAGCATATTCAAATAACAGAATGGACAACCTTAAGCAAGATTAAACACCAAAGAAATGTCAAGTAGTAACATAGACATGTTTCAGATTACCAACATAATGAAGTGAAGACTAGAGAGAGCAAAAATTAAAGTAAATCAATTAGGATTGTACATAAGAACATCCCAAAAAATACATTAAACTGCAATCTTCAGAAGCGAAAACATGTGAAAATGACAGGTAAATAGGAATGAAGTGACAAAAGTTCAGCAACTCACCAGTTAAGCGAAAACAAGAATGAACAAAGTCCACAGTAGCAAAAACCCAGAATTTTTGGAGTTGGCTTTCAGCCGGCCAGAAACCAAAATATAGAACAAGAGTATTTAGAGAACAAAAAGTTATAGCTTAATTTTTTTTAGTAAATATTAACAATTCAAGTCTCTCCCAAATGGGAATGGGGAGGGGTTTATAGAGTAGTAGAAATTAAAATCCAAATAAGGAAAATCATCAATCAAACATGAGAAAGGAAATATTCATTACATGAAATCAGAATCAATAAGGAAAAGAGAAAAGTCTCAAACCCTAATTTTAGGGAAAGTGTAAAATCGGCAAAATAAAATCAAACACCACACAAAAAAGGGAGAATATAGACGGAATATCGCTTAAAATTAGAGATTCGATCCCATTTTGGTTCGATTGAAAGAGGTCTGAAAACCTTATTTTAGGGTAAGTAATTATCGTCAAAAGATATAGAATATATTCGTACTCACAAAGAGCAAATGATGAACATAGACAGAATAATCAGAGATATCAAGGTTTTTAACCGATTTTATTTGATTTTGAGGAGATTTGCTTGCCAAGTTTAGGCAAGTAGTTGGCAACACCACAGACGAGTAACTAATAGTGAGAGGATATCAATACGGCAAGTGAATCAATGATTGATTCCATTTTAGGGCTGAATTTCGGGAAATTCAGAGGTACGACAACTAGGGTTCGTAGAAAAAAAGGGGAGAGGATTCAAAGGTGGCATCTGAGTTGAAACGGTTGTAAACACCTGTAAAATTTGTATGTCTAAAATAATGCCCGAATAAGTCCATGTGCTGTTATAACTGTAGAAATTCTCTAAACGGTCCTATTTTGAGTAAAAAAGTATACCAGATCTTGAAAGATTAAGTTTTCAAGAAATTTCACGTTATGCGACGCACTATGTGATCGCATAACAGGTATGTGGACCGCATAGTGGTCTCATACCTAGACTGTTTCCTGTCCATTTTGAGGACAACTATGCTTCCTAAAATGCGATAGTATTTCACGAATGCAGGCCGCATAGTTGTCGCATTCTTGCTTTATGGTTTTGCGAGGGAGGTTATGCGACGCACTATGCGATCGCATAACAGGTATACGGACCGCAGAGTGGTCGCATACCTGGGTAGTGTGGTTCCCATTTTGGCCCATTTGAAGGAAAACTATGCGACATGAATGTGGATCGCATAGCAGGAATGTGATCGCATTCCTGACCGCATTTCTGTGTTGGGGCTCCTATTTCTAAATTAAAAACTCGACCCCCTGTTTTATAAAACACCCCTTCCCTTCATTTTTAACGATTTTCTAACCAAAAGTTGAGAGAGAATAAGAGAGTTCTTGAGAGAGAAGGTTTCAACATCATCCAATTTGATTTTCGAAAATCCTTCAAGCCCGGAAATTATCGAGTTATTGTCATCTTCTTCACTAAAAGAGGTAAGTCTTCATCCTATTTCCCTAAATTCTCAGATTTTGTGAAAGAATAAAACACACATAGGTTGGTTCTTGAAAATAAAAAGTGAAATCTTGCATGCATGTGAGTTAAACCCCGTAATCTAGTATAGGAAAAAACAAGTTTGGGTAATTATTCTCAAAAGGGGGTTAGTAGTCTAAGGGGTCATCTAGTGTTTGATAAAATGCTCAATTGAGTACAATATTCCAAATTCTAAGTGAAATATGTCACATTGTGGAATAGATTGATAGTGCTAGACGGTAAAAAAAAGGGATGACTCGAGGTATGTATGGCTAACTTTAATTTTCGTAGAGTCTCCTTGTTGGTGTCCAAACATTCGGTATGAGTTTCTTGCTGAGTATATGTGAATTGACTGTCCAGTTGTGTTGAGGTGTGAGATTTCATTCTCTGATTTTTCTTATTCGACTATCATGATAATTGAAATCGTGAAAGGTGATTTCTATGTGATTACTTTATCATGTGCAAGGTTAGTTAAATGCTTGAGTATGTTGGCATGAAAGAATGATAACAAACTCAAATGTGTAAATGCATCTAAGTGATAAGGTCTATGTAACATCTGATGAAAGGGAATTGTGAATTGATCTAATTGAACTAAATGACCATGAAAATATCGTATATGCCCAATTGTTGGCAACGTTTACTGTGGCTTAACTTCATATGAATTGTTGGTTGTAATGAATTTACGTTCTTGTTTATGAGCATCTTTGTGGTTGAATAAATGGATGATAAAGACTATTGGGAACACATGATTGGTTGGGTGTTATGAAATTGTACTCTTGATGATATGAAACCCTGTGATTGAATTGTGGGTTGTTATTGTTTGCCATGAAGTGTGATGGTCCGGTGGGATTGGGTTGCACGCCGCAACAAGAAGTAATAAGGGTGGAGAGGTAACAAGGGTGGAGTGTAAACTGTACGGTGGGATCGAGTTGCACGCCTCAACAGAAATGTAAGGTGGGATCGGGTTGCACATTGTAACACGTAGTAATAAGGGTGGATAGGTAACAAGGGTGGAGTGTCATTTGTACGGTGGGATGGGGTTGCATGCCGCAACCAAATGTAATAAAGCAAAAATGTGATTGTGTTGAAATAAGAATCTGTGAGGCTTTCAATTGTACTTGTTTTCTGTATCACTGTGCACTATGTGTTGGTTTCTTTAACTGCTTTCTATCTATGCATATCTTAATCTTACTTTGAGTAAAGTTTGCTAATACATACTAGTACTATTCCACAGTACTAATGTGCCTTTTACCGGGGGCACTACATATTTTGTATGGATGTAGGTGGGTCCATAGCAGGTAGCTCAGCTCGCCGTTAGTGGTGCCTCCTCCTCATCTTTCAGCAAGTGCTGGTGAGTCCCACTTCCTCCCGGGGCCGTGTGTAATTCATGCCATCTCTTTTGAGTTTGTTATCTATTGTAAGGAATAGCCGAGGCCTTGTTGCCGGCAAGTATTGTATAAACTCCTAGTATTCGTAGCAGCTTCGTAGACAAGATGTGGGTGTATATATGTATTTTGGGGTAGTTACTATACGTATTCGGAATCGTGGTCCGTATTGGAAAGTTATGTATGTATTGTGTATTTTTTTGGGAATCCACAGTTGAAATGCTAAAAGAGAAATGAACTTAAGCTTGTAAATCCACGCTTAAATCGTAAGTTGCTATTTCATATGGAATATGGTTCATTGTATATACGGGGGAACGCGTTGGGTAGGAAAGGCAATCCAAGTCCGCTTAACCGGGTTCACCTGGTTAGGCCCCGGTGATGGGTTAAGTTAATTAAAGTGAGGGAACTGATATGGGACATTGATATCAGAGATAAACGACCACGATTTAAAAGGGGATTGGGCCGGGTGTATTTAGGCCGGTTTAGGCTGTGGATATTTGGCTGGTGTATTAAGTCCGAAAATAGGTCTAAAAAAAATTAGGCTGTTATTAAAATACTAAATATTTAGCAAAAAATAATTTATAAAAATAATTAATAAATAACAAAAATATTATTTATGTAC
>MDKI01068371.1:0-12191 GCA_005239505.1 Nicotiana paniculata
AAAAGTGGGTAATTAAACAATTTAAGCCAAGTCTAATCATTAAGCGACCGTGCTAGAACCACGAAATTTGGGAGTGCCTAACACCTTCTCCCTGGTTAACAGAATTCCTTACCCGGATTTCTGGATCGCAGACAATTTAAACAGAGTCAAAATTCCTCAATTTGGGATTTAAATCGGTGACTTGGGACACCAAATAAAATATTTCAAGTGGCGACTTTAATAAAAAATAAAATATTCTCATTTCGAATAATGTCACTTTAAGTGGAAAAACTCCCGTACCCCTTTTGGGGCGTATAAAAAAGGAGGTGTGACATTAAGTAATATTCGTTCCCAGAAAATATGTGACAGAAATTTGGGTCATAGTTCGGGTGACAACTTATGTATTTTGCCTATTCAAAATTACTCAACTTTCACTCTCCTTTATACTTTCGTTCCATTCAAAGATTTACTAGTAGTACATCATCTTATATTTGCACTAGCATGAAGCCCTAACGTCAATAGGTAAACTCGACGTATTCAAATTCTGTGAAAAAATTTCAAATTTATCCTTCAACTTTTGACAGTAAGATTTTAAGTTAATGTTCCGTTAGGGATAAACGACAAAATTGAAACTTCTTGTTAACGACGAAGTGGTGAAAAAGAAGTTTATCCATTTTTTTTTTCACCACTAAAATTTCCTTTCCCTCCACCACCATTGCTACCATTACTGCCACCAGGAACAATATTGAGGAAAATTTCAACCAAGTATTCATCAAGACAAGGAGCGGGAAATCAGAAACTCTGAGAGTTCAATACATTAATTCAAAAGAAATGAGGTTTGGCTTTAAATTCAGTTCAATTTGTTTTGCTTTTATGATACTAAGATCCAGTTACAAGAATTTCTTTTTGGAGATTCACATATGCCCTGATTTTCCTCAGAGTTACTATAGGAACTTGGAATTTTGCTGGTAGACTTCCAGATGAAGATCTTGAGAATTGTTCATGATAGCAGTTATGATGGCAATGGTGGTGGAGGGAAAGAAAATTTTGGTGGTGGAAAAATAAATAGAAGGGAGGGGTAAATGGGTTAGGGGCGTTGAGGTGGTATGCTACGTGGCATCCACATCATCAGATGTCATTGCCAAACTTAATGGAGAGGGGTACATTTTTGAATAAGAAGTAGTACGACATGGGTATATTTGGACCCAAAGTATAACGAAAAATAGATTTAAACCTTTTCTCATAGTACAAGGTTATATTTGGACCTTTTCCGAAGAACAAAAGGAGGATGGATTCAGAATTTGAAACGCAAGAGAGCAGCCATTATTAGTATTTAGTAGTACAAGTTTGTCAAAATCACCATACATTTACTACAAGAAAAAAATGCAATAGCAGAAAATAATCACAACTTTCAGACATTTCGAGCATCTTTTCAAAAGAATATCCCATCACTGCAGCACAGGGCTTGGTTTTGCTAGGGAAAGGAAAAAGAATGGTCCTCCTCCTATTTCGTCGACCAATCTCCACTTACGTGATACAGGACCCATTTTATTCTTGAAGCAAAGAACCAAACCAAGAACACCATTGAGAACAAATCGACCACTAAGACACTAGTAATACTGCCCACTCCGGATAGACTCCTATAGCTGGGCATTCAGTAGCAAAGCTCCGCAGGAGGGGACTTAGTACCTCCACGGTCCATGCTTCTTCAAAGGCTTCTCCGGTAGATAAAATCGTTCAAAACGTTATGTAGGTGCCACCCTTAGGAACATCAAATTAGATCCTGGTCACCTGATCAAGCTATGTCTATAGCATTCTACTTCTCCGCTCTCACTATAAGTTTCCAAGTCAATACCATTGACACTACTGGAAGCTCGGTCAACAAACAACAGTCTACCAACACCACACAATTTTATAAAATGTAAAACCATAAAAGAGAAGTGGATAGAGAGGAAGAGACAATCCTGAATCTCAAACTCCACTCCATTCTGAACTTGTAAAAGATGCAAGACTAACCAAAGTCTGATTCTTTTCTCTACCAAGTACGCCATAGTATTGAGGACCCAGCTCAGCAATCTCAAAAGATATAAGAAGATCCTTTGTACTGGCTAAAATAGGCTGATTCTAAACTAGATGGTCATTTCTGACCTGGACATTAGCTATAACCATAGAAATGATAATTATAGCTCGAAAAAATTTATGTGCTAGATGCACCTAAAACATCACATTCGGCACCATGTGAAGATGCCAGCATGTGCAAGCACACACATGCAAAAACATTATCAATCAGCTGAATTAATGGAGCATTTTAGATTTTTCAAAGAAGCAACACTCACCTGAACATTTCAACCTACCTTAGCAGCATTTTGCAGAACATCCACTCGCCTCTATAAAAACATTCACATAATAGCTGACATTAATCAAAGTTTCAAACTGGGGAAACCCCTTAGAGTAGCAGACAGCAAGGAGGAAAAGGGTATTGCTCAGAGTGAGTGAACAACCTACCTCTTTGTCTCCAGCTAAGGGAGTATTATCATGGAATGGAACTAATTAAAAAACCCTCCCACCACATATTTTTAGTATATAGATTGTCTGGTTGAATTTCAGTAGGGACGTGAACGGTTTCCACCATGAAAATTTCGGTCTGGACCAGAACCATAGTTATCTCTGCGCCGGTCACCACCATATCCGCCTCGACCACGGCCCCTATCAATCAATAAAAAAAGTCAGCATAAAGGATCCACGTTACCATCTTCTTAGAGATATTTTACTCTCTAGGCGGACACAAATTACACCCTCAGAGTTCACAATAAATAATTAATTCCCTCACATTATCAAACCCATAAACAGAATGATACCACCTGACCAATAGATTAGACATTTTGCTCACTTTAAGCTAAATTTTAAGAAATTAATAACAAAAGAGCACAAAGTGATATTTTGTTGGAAGGTTACAAGAGGTTAGAGAAGGAACTAGCAAGCAATCAAAGCTGATAGAAACACGTTAGGATGCTGTCAAAAGCTTTGGGATCACCAGTAAGGAGTGTTTGTAGGTGCAGACAGACTGAGGGTTAAATGGATAAAGCGTTTGAAAACACTCAGTATAGGGAAGTATAATAGATAATATGACACACTCTCAACTTGATACTTTCAGTTTAATCCATGGTGATGAACACATTCTGCGAGACTAAGGGGGTTAAAACCAGTTCGGCGTAACCTGCACCTAAGCATAATGTTACAAACATCATTTTTATAGTAGCTACAACAACAACAACATAAGTATTATCCCACACCGTGGGTTTTGGGGAGGATAGTGTGTACGCAGACCTTGAGAGGATAGAGACGTTTCCAATAAGACCCTCGGCTCAAGAAAGCATAAGCAACACATTAATGAAAATTTCTTGTGCTTGAAACTAAACTTTGACGGTTTGAAAAATAAATTGAACTCCACTATAGAATCTTAAAAAAAAAAGGGGTGGGGGGGTGGGGTGGGGATGTAGGTTGGCGCATTCATCCAGGTAAGATCACTAGTAACTAAAGTGAAAATTTGCAAATAATACTTGCAACATTAATTAGAAAAAAGTACCTAGATGTAAACTTTCACCGCAAGTAATACAAAAGACAATCATTATCGGTAATAAAGAAATCCATGATTGCTCAATCTTGCAAATTCTTCAAAAAATATAAAAAAGATGATCGTTTAAGTAGTTAAGCCGCTTTGGCTTTGTCAAGGCTAATATCAAAGAATTATGGTTTACAAGGCATACTGGTTCAACCAGCTGGAAATAATTATGGTCCTCACCACACATAAGTATACTACAGCAATGGTCCAAAACAGCAACCACTAGCAGCATACTTAGATAAGAGCAAAAAAGATTGTACAAAAACTAAACCACTGGCGGTTTCCACCAAGTACAGACAATTACAGAACGATCAAACTGTACCAACTAGCAAGTAGACAATTCCATAATCTCATTAAAGACGTGTTAACTCCGCATACATGCCAAGGCATAACTTCAAGGATAGATGTGCACTCTTAACATAAGTGAGGATTAACAGCAAAAGCTGGAAGTCATGTGAAATGGAAGTTATTAATTCAAAAGAAGATTGATCAAAGGATAACACCATATGACTTACCCAGAACCATATGCTGAAGGATCCTTTGGTGCAGACTTCTCAGCCATTGCAACACTGATCTTATAACCTCTGAAGTCGTAATCTGGTAAACATATTCATGGTTAGCAGGTAAGGCATTTACTGCATAAGGTCAAAAAAATCAACAACCATTCTAGTTTTTTACTATTAAAAAAGCCTCCAGCTGAGTGCGCTGCAGAAGGATCTTCATACGACAATACTGCATCTCCTTTGTTATTTCCTTTTTCATCTGTATATATCTTTATGCTCCAAGGCCACTGGTCTTTGTAGCCTCGTTTTTGCTTGATTCTTGCCACCTACAGATTAATGAGGAAGGAATTAAGCATCATTCCAAGGCACTACCAGCTAGTCACAAAAATCTATCACTTCTTATGATGATAAAGCCAAGGCAATATTTCTACGATCAGTAAAGACAGAACATCAGAATACTAGGTATCCAGATATGTTATCTTCATGCTCCAAGAACCAATACCACAATGAACGACATGGAGTTGTGAAATAAAGAAAAATAATGTACTGCTAACAGTAAAAAATAAATCTGAAACAGAAATAATAACCAAAAGAAATTTCATATTACTTGTCCAATGCTTCCAAAAAGCTCTTGGAGTTCTTCAATGGTGACATGAGGGGGCAAATTTGAGATGTATATTCTTGAGTTGTCACAAGAATCTCCACAATTCTCATCACACTGCTTGACCTTCGCTGGAGCCTCAGCACTGCCATGATTACCTACTTCTTTTCGAGGACCACCACCATATCCCCCATCATATCCTCCTTGTGGGCCACCCCGACCATCACCACGTGCGTCAGATTGTATATTCCGACCATAGCCAACAGCACTAGCATGTGAAGGAGGATATGATGGAGGTGCACCACTGTAACTTGCTGGCGGAGGAACTGCATCAGGGGCATAGTCTGAGTTGCCACCGTAAGTATTGGACGGTGGTGGATAGCTGCTATCAGGGCCTCCATAAGATGGACGAGCAGCTGGAGGACCCTGACCATAACCACCATCAGCTCTTCCCTGATTACCAGCATACGAGCCATTTCTATTGCTTCCTCCACTCCCTCTATCATAATTATCACCCCTTCCCCCTCGATTATTTCCATATCCCCCACCACTTCCACCTCTACCGTAACCGCTACCACCTCTGCTACCACGATCATCATTACCCCCAGGCGAAGGTGCACCACATTTATTACACTCAACTCTTCTAGCAAAGTTCGAGTTCCCACAACTACATTCAAATATGCCATAATTAGTAATTTCGGACAGGAAATTAAAACAGCAATTATTTCATAGTTCAAATGAGATACTTAATAGCTAATTAAACCCAAGAGAATATAACTTTCATACTAATACTTCACAAAGCTCCATAGAAATTGAGAACACAACAAGCTGGATTCAATTTCGATCATCAATTCACAAAAATGCTGTTTTTTCATAGAATGATATGAACATAATTAGAGCTTGTAATGAAGACAAAGGCAATCAAAACAAATTTGCACTGAACTTTGAAAAGCATAGCCACTTGTTGTCTTTAGGCAGATATAATGTGGATATAAAACCAATCACACCCTATGTTCAAGAATCCCTTTGTTAATCATTTTTTCATGACCTAGAAATCCATCTAGGGTTAACCCTAAAGGACCAACCGCAGCCCAAAAAAATCGGCAAATCTGTTCCATTTCGGACAGTTCATGGGCAAATTTGACCCTTTACCCTTGTTTTCAACTAAAAAGAATTGTTCGTAACAAACTGATATGATTTTGGAATTTGAAGTAAAATGAAATTTTAAGTTGGAATGAAGTACCGACTTCTTAACCTCTTATATACATTCCTACATTGACAACATAAAATCAATGTTCCGCAACTTCCACTCATAATGCAGCAATAAGAATTGCAATTTTCTTGCCAATTTCTATCTTAAATTTCTTTTGTGTATTTCAAGCATACAATGTAGAGATTTACTTGAATGTGCATGGCGCTATCTTGAACATATTAGCGATGGCGAGAGGAAGACCATAAAAACAAACGTCTCAAGACACGCATTGAATTTAAATCTTTCTAAAAATTCTCTTAGCTTCTTAAGATTTATTGATTAACTTGCTCTAAATGATTCTCTTAATTAATCTTCATTATACTTCTATTATTTTCAGTTTTAGTTTTTTAAAATTTAATTTGAAACTATTGTCCAGTATGCTTTAGCTCCATGATACTTATTTTTGGCAGCAGGAAAAACAAACTCACAACCATCAGACATCCTTGGTAGCTTTTAATTAGTAGATTAAGATTATTGGATGAGCTATGTAATTTATTTATGTAGGAATAACTTTAAAAATATAAGTCTTTTAGTTAGATACTGTTTTCATCTTGCAACTATTTATAATATACATGTATAAAGGAATCTCCATGTAGTAGCATGTTTTGAAATACTTCTATGACCAATCAAGTTAATTACCGCAAAGATCTATAACTTCTTTTCTTTGCTTTGCTCTGGTTGAATTTGATGATTTACAATACAACACTTGAAGAAAGTACAAGGAAACATGCAGATATTTAATGTGATTTTCTAGGCTGTTAGGTGTATCAGTGTTGCACACAATAGATTTTCAATTTCAAGGTTATCATTCATGTCGAGTATTGGGAATTGTCAGCATTAACCGTAAAATGCTTCTTTGAGGGTTCTTTGAATTGATTAAGCTGAAGATTCATGCAACAAGAATAAAAGTCAAAGTTGCATAATCTTTTAAGTCAATGATTTTACAACTTTAACTTATCTCAGAAATTAATTTGACCCTTTTTTAGAGTTTTTTTTCCTTCTAAAAATAAGATCAATTAGGAGTTGGGACTAAAGATTGCCCAGCCGTCCAATCCATTTTTTTGCTGAATAGCTAACCTAAGAATATGTAGAGTCTCCTTTCCTTTCTATTTTTTGGGTTCAAGTTTTATGATGGGGTTCAAGTGGTTTTCATTTCCCTTTTTAAAAAAAGATGGGAAACAATTATAATTGCAAGGTTTGAAAATGAATTTGGGTTAACTGAATGCAGACTCAATTCTCAAAATGTGAGGTACATTCTGCTATTGGGTAATGCTTGCAGGTTACATTTTTAGCCTGTTTTTAATTAATAGGAGCATTTGGAAATTTTTGAAAAATATGATGGATAATTTGATAATGGAAGTAACGAAAGGAAAAGGAACAAATAATAATTCAAAGTTACTCAATGACTATATGATGCGCCTCCTTTAATTTATAGAGATTTTCTTACTAGGTACATTTTATTCAGAAAAAATACAACGATTGAAATTTTATTAAAGCAATATGATCACATAGTCCTGATTGACGAGACGCGAGGCGGAGTTAACGATAGGTTAGAAGTTTGGAGACAGATGCGGGACGAAGTTAAGGCTAGGTTGGAAGTTTGGAGACAGACGCTGGATTTCTGGTTGAGTAGGTCAAAAACTGTGTACTTAGAGTGCAAGTTCAGTGGTGGGATGCATGAAGAAGGAGTGGAAGTGAAGATTGGTACTCAAGTCGTCACCAAAAGAGATAGTTTTAAGTATCTTGGGTCTATTATTCAAGGCAACGGGGACATTGACGAGGATGTTACTCATCATATTGGAGCTGGGTGGATAAGATGGAGGCTCGCCTCAGGGGGGTGTGATAATAATGTGCCACCCGGACTTGAGGGAAAGTTCCATAGAGTAGTGGTTAGACCGACTATGTTGTATGAGGCTGAGTGCCGGCCCGTCAAGAAGTCAATGTCAGGAAGTTGAAAATAGCCAAAATGAAGATGTTGAGATGGATGTGTGGACATACCAGGAAGGACAAGATTAGGAATGAAGTTCTTAGGGATAAGGTAGGAGCGACATCTGAGATGGTTCGGGCATGTGAAGAGAAGAGACACAAATGCTCCGGTCAGGAGGTGTGAGAGGTTGTCCATGGCAGGTCTGAGGAAGGAAGGGGTAGGCCTAAGAAGATTGGGGAGAGGTAGTTACGCAAGACATGTCATTGTTCCAGCTTACCGAGGAAATAACCCACGATAGAAAGGTGTGGAGGTCGAGGATTAGGGTTGTGGGTAGACAGATAGTAGCGTGTTCCTCCTAGGCTTACCAGTAGAGCTAGGACTATTTTTGTACCATCTTATTCATGATTCTTTAATATTATTTGTTGTGTCATTCGCGTCGTTACCATAATACATTGTTGTAACTATTGCTTGCTACGTGTTGCTTTATCTCCATTGTTCTTTGAGCCGGGGGTCTATCGGAAACAACCTCTCTATCTCTATAAGGTAGGGGTGAGTTCTGCGTACACACTACCCTCTCCATACCCCATTTTTATTGTTGTTGTTCCTGTTAAGGAAGCCAAATAACATATTTGACATCATTAATATTCTTTAGTATTGTCCGCGCGACGTGTGGGTTCTAATACTAGTTGATGATAATAAGCAAAAACTCCAAAAGAATCAAGAAGGATACTGAAAACCTTACCTTGGATTAGGGCAACGCCAATCACCATCCCTCCCACTTCCTCCACCACGACCACCACCTTTTCCACCGCCACCACCACGATCTCCTCCTTGATATCCACTACCACCACCTGTCAATTTAGACATATATGGATAAGAAACCATTCTCAATGTAGACTAGTTTATGAGTTTTAAGTTCTATGGGTATGCTATCTGGTATTACGGGTAAATCTCTTGATAAATATTATTAGTAATCTCATAAATGAACAAAATAACATGTCTACCGGGGTGGATGTAACCTTTCGGCGCCAGGATCCGACACAGAGCATAAATTTATAAGTAAAATCTCATTAAAATGCAACAAATTTAAGATTTGAATCCATAATTTTTAAAATGTAGTAAGTTCAATACTAGAAACCCTGAAGGTTGAACCCATCAACCGTAAATCTTGAATCCGCCTCTACATGTATATAAGTTATTAAACTCACAATTTATATCTTATGATAATTTATTCTACAAAATTTGGAACAAGGATAGTCTAGTACCTTGATTATGGGAACCACCACCACCATATCCTCCACTTCCTCTTCCACCGCCTCTATCGCTGTTACCATATCCTCCAGTGCTACCTCCATAACTACCACCTTCCGCACCATATCTTCCACCACCCGATCCACCATATCCCCCTCCATTGCCCGATCCACCATATCCTTCTCTGTTGCCCGATGCATACCCACCTCCTCCAGAACCACCGTATCCACTGCCTTCGGAACCACCGTGTCTACCGACACCGGAGCCACCGTATTCACTGCCAGCGGAACGACCATATCCTCCGCCGCCGGAACTATCATATCCACCACTGCCTCCTGAACCACCGTATCCACCAGTGCCTACCGAGCCACTGTATCCATTTCCGCCCGATCCCCTGTATCCATCACCGCCGGAGCCGCCATATCCTCCGTCAGTAGGCGGTGGGGCAGATACGCCGCCGTCGTAACGGTAATTACCAGCCATCGTCCGCGGCTTTTCTTACGACAAGTATCTGAACGATAGAAACGAGAGATCACGTCAAAGGCCGGGTCGAGCTCGAGTTATGTACTGCTGAGTTTGGTATAGTGAAAGAGGAGATTTATTCCCGTGGGTAGTAGAACCACGTGGAGGCGTTTTCTTTTTGACTCAGAACTAACTTGATATCTCTAGTTACAGTGTCTGTATTTCTGAGAATCAGGAAGCAAAATGTGGTCTTTTCTTACTCACACAATCGAAATGCATAAAAAAAAAAAAATGTGACGAAAATAAATATTAACGTTTTTTTAAAGGGCGTTATACCTTAACGGTCCTTTTATTATTTAAAAGAGTGCTTTATGTAGGACACGTTTTATAACGGCGCTATATGTAAATTTAACAAGACTGCCATGCATAGCGCCTTAATAAAGGTTGCTATACATATTTTGTGGGTCCACCAATAACTCTTCTATGCTTAACTGACATAACAATAATTAAATGAGTATAACGTCCCTATTTAAGACGCTATACCTCAAAAAATTCGACCCTCCAAATTGGGCATTGCCTTATTAAAGACGTTAAGGATTTTGTAAAAATCCATTCAGAAATATTCTCAAGTCTTGTTAAATTTTTCTACGTTAAGTTGTTTTGCGTTTTGTCATAATATCTTAAGAGCGAAGAATTATGGTTTCATTATATTAGGGGGTGTGAGGTTGTGGTGACGAATAACTCAGTAAGCTATAGTTTATCTCCACAGTGTCATGTTAAGTTGCAACTTACAATGGAGTACAATAGATTGGTATCGTTGTTGTGTAAAAAAATGAGTAAGCAAACATTCGGTGAACCTTAAAGTAACCGGGAGATATCCGTATTCTGTCACCCCGCAAGGGGTTGCTTGTTACGCTGAGTTTAACATTGAGGATGATGAAACTCTAAGTGATTTTTTGAAGACTCCGGATGAATACTGGGAATTTCTTTTGATAAAAATGTTGAAAATGTACGTCAAGGTTGAAGACATTCGCAATAATGAGATTGCGCAAAGTAGGGATATCCCTCAGTTATCGGGTGGTTATTTTGGAGCAGTTTTAGCCGAACAGGTTCCAGCTGAAAGAGTTTGGCCTGATCTAAACTTATCTCCACGGGCGAATGTGGAGCGAAGAAATAATTTCTCTCCTACTTTACATAATCCACAAGACGAGTGGTATACTTCAATTTTCCTTTGTTTACGATGTTTATGTTTGCTGTATTGAATTTGTATTAATACTCATATATTCCACAGGGGGTACTAGCCATATATAAATTTTACAAGTTATGAATCCATACCTAGTTGGAATATAAATAGTTCTGGTGTGTTAGATCATGGTGGTCCATCCGAGAGTCATCACCAACAGGATAATGTCCATCGTGGGATGTCAATACATTACGATTTGTAAGTGAAGTGATATAGCTATATGTAAAGTATTTATCACTTTGAGTAGCTCATTATTTTATTGATTGTGCAGTGAAAACGAGCAACTTGAACGTCCTGTCCTGACTCAATTGCCCGAACATGATATATTTAATGGGGATTTGGCAGATGTACAGATTTAGGAAGAAAACAGTGATTATGACAACAATGCTGATGAGTCCGGAGATGACACACCCTTCCCCAACGAAGGTGGTGATGAGGAGGAAGAGAATGCTAGACCTGATTTGACGAGGAAGCATGCTCCACCCCCGTTAGACCAAGAGTATACGAGTCCCAAGTGACGTTTCATTCAAGGGAGATTCCCTACCTTGTTGATTTGCCAAGTATGTCGGATGTGGATGCCCTCACAAGGGATATTGATGAAATTCGGACAGCATGAGTCCACACCAAAGGTGCTGTCAAAGGGCATGCTTTTTCCTGATAAAACGCGCCTAAGCAGGACGTTGAAAATGCACAGCGTAAAAGAGTGTCGTGAAATGACGGTATGGGAGTCAACTCAGGATGTATACAAGGTTGTTTGTCGTAGATGGTTTACGGGTTGTAATTGGATGCTGCGTGCGAGCAAGAAGAAAACAAATATGTGGAAAGTGGGTAAATACATTAGCACCCACACTTGTGAAATGGACACATTCAGTGCGAATCACTTCAACTTGGATGTTGACTTGATTTCTCTTGTCTTGATTCCACACATTGAAGCGTCCATAAGGTACATGATCAAAGTGTGTATTACATCCGTCCACCAGGAATATGGTTGTACCATTACCAAAATAAAGACATTTCTCAGGCGCAAACGTGTGCTTGAAATTGTTTATGGTAACTGGGATAAGTCATTTGCATCTCTACCCACGTACATGGCCGCATTGCAACACTCTAACCCCGGGAATGTTGTTGAATGGAAACTTGAGCAGAGTCCGGGAATACAAAAGATATATTCAAATACGTGTTCTGAGCATTTAAACCAGCAATTGATGGTTTTCTACATTGCCGGCCGGTAATATCCATAGACGACACTCATGTCTATAGAAAGTATGATATTAAGATGTTGATCGCCGTTGCTGTGAACAACTATTTTTTGACCACACCCAAATTCTATACTATTTTTTTTGCTATAAAT
>ML309498.1:0-56394 GCA_005239505.1 Nicotiana paniculata
TGTTTTAATAATATTATCCAACTATATTCTATGGCTGATATCTTATCTATGAGTCTGGATAATTTTTCTTTATTGGTCTATTAGTGTGTAGGTATCTATATTGTTCGTATAATTGGTCTAATTCTTTTCTTACTTCTACTAATGGTTTATTCATGAACTATAATATGCTTAGAATCTTCTGGCTCTGATACCAAAAAATATTACGGTGGATATGATATTTCGATGAGCAAAATACGGTGGATATGATATTTCGATAAACGATAAAATTGTGTTTTCTGTTCTCTTTTTTTTTTTTTTTTTAAACTGTAGATAACTAATTAAATTATCATAAAGACACAGTTATAATCTATTTAAAATATGCAAAACAAACAAGTACATTATAGAAGGCATTGCCTAAGAAAATAGAAACATGGAGTCCAAAACTGTAAAACATAAGTCTTCCATACTTGAAGAGTAAGGAAATGAAGAAACGAGCAACGAAGGTATTCAGGCAGTGGTAGCTGATTGAGCAGCAAGCCTCTTCCGTGCCTCCTCAATGATGGACAACTTGATACCTTTTCCTTTAGGTAGAGACACCCATGGATTTGTACCTTTGCCAAGGGTGAAAACATTTCCCAAGCGAGTAGCAAATTCATGGCCTAGGGCATCCTGAATGTGAACGGTCTCAAAGCTACCCTTATGCTTCTCCCTGTTCTTAATAACACCAACACGTCCCCTGTTTCTACCACCAGTTACCATCACAAAAAATAATAATCTTTTTAAGCTTAGTATTCTTGTTTCAACCTGTTATACCTAGTAAATGGTTATTCTCTTAATTTCTTAATAACTTCGATGGATTAACCTGTAAATTCCTAGGCACTGAAGTGGCTTTTGCTAATTCCTTTTGATNTATATATATATATAGCCGTGGTCTAATGTTACTGATAGGTTAAGGAACCTGATACACATCCTCAAGAACTTAAAGATCAACAAGTCTCCAATTGGGGACATAGTTCAACTCTTCCGAGTTGAAGGAACAACAGAGGGAACAGATAACTACCAGTCTCCGAGGTGACTGTATAAGTCAACTCTTCACAGTTGTAAAGTTGCTGCCTGCACACGCTACAGTGCAGAAACAGTGCAGCAGTCAACTTTATGAGTACATCATCCAAGTGATGTGACAAATGAGATATTAACATCAAGCAAAGGAAAAACAAATCACTTGCACATTCAAGAACTCATCAAGCATTCGTTCAAGTCTGTGTCAATCTTGCAAGTGATTCTCAAGGGCATCAAGAACGAAGAACAACATAACCTAGGACCAGTTTCATGTATTGAAGTTATTACATGTCCTTAGTTGTGTTGTACCTTTGTTAAAACACTCTACTTGTAATTTCTACTTGGCTTAATTAGAAGCATTGTGTAGGAAATCTTTGTAAATCATAAACCCTTGTGTTTGTGTCTTGGCTAGAGTTAGTCAGGTTGTAAAGTCTTTGTAATAGAGTTATTACAAAGTAACTTGTAATAGAGTGTTACAAGTTAATGAGAGATTAAGAGGTTAATTCCTAGGTTACAATATGTTGTAATCTAAAGTTGCTCAGTAGTGAAGTTGAAATCCTACAAGGGTAGGTCGTGATTTTTGATCGCATGAGCTGAGAGTTTTCCACGTAAAATTCCATTGTGCCATTTACTTAGTGCAGTGTGCGTGTGTTCTGTGGGAACTAATAGAGAATCCGGTTCTCTATATAGTTTGGTGGACCCTCATGTTCTATCGGTTACAATAAGTTACAAAAATTTAGACATGGTCCACCATTTTTTCATAAGATTTGAGTTTGCTAAAAATTTTTAGACCGTGATCTAAAAAGTCCATCAGATATAAAGAAAAATAGAAGATCATTCACTAAACAATACAAAAGGGAAAATTGGCAAAAATTTCACGTTGTTCTCGTAGAGTCTATAAAGTATCTTATGCGGAAAATGATTTACATTGGAATACTATTTCTCAAATTATTTTCCGATGTTAGATATGAGTATTATGGTAGTTCATTCGTAAGAATGCTCGAAATGGTGATGGCGTGGCAATTAATTAGTGATAATGTTAAAAATTAAATATTGAAAATGATGTTTATATCCTGGCTGAAGCAAGTGACAGACAGCAATAGTCAAATTGTTGTAGAGAAATAATCAAGTAATTTTATATAACTTGGCTAAAATATTTTCATTGTACAAACATTTATTTTTTATCATTCGAGATATCATATGAGTGGATAGACCTTAAAGTAAAAAAGAAAAGATATCAAATTAAACTAACCAAACACTTAAAATAACATTGATCAATGAAAATCAAACATTTTAATTAGGCCGTACTTACAATAGATGATAAAATTTCACAGAAAATAGACAAAGAACGAGATAATTAAAAAAATGATACCAGGATTGGTTTCTTTAATCTAATCATGTAGCCCAATTAAAAAATGAGATAATTTCAACAACATATCTATTACTGTTCGACTTTTTTTCGATCAAAACATACAAAATTTGTTTCCATATGACAACAATTTATTTAACATATTACGAGAACTAATTAAAATTTTATATTAAAGTATAAAAGGGAAACAAGTTGATTAAGAAGAGACTAAGATATATATTTAATGCAAATAAACATAGTTAAGCATCTTTATTTATAACATTTTAATTTTAGTTATTTTTAGGAGGGTGATGCCTTGGTAATTTGTAATCTGCAGCAAATACTACATATTCACCCATCTTTTTCTGATCTCCAGCCAGTGAGAAAAGACGTCTAATTTCTTGGCCTTCTACATTTGCAATAATATTTTCTTGCTTGCTTTCTTCAATAATATTTTCTTTCACTTTCTCGGAAAATTCCAAATTTCGTCCCTTCAACTTGTTTTCCCTTATTATAGCTGCTGCATGCATCCCATCAATGTTTGACTATCGGCCAAAAAAACCGAAATAGGTAATTAGGAAATGGGTTTAACTCGAGTCTGATAACGTAATTTTTTTTTATTAACTACAGGTAACCATCCATAAAAAACAAGATTAGTAACCTATAAATAAGTCATATCTTTAGAAAAAATATATTTACATAACCTAAAAATATGCAGATACTTGTAACATTCTGGTTGAAACGAAGAGCTAGTAGTTAAAAGTTTTTTCATTATATTATGATATACAAAATGGAAAATGATTGAAACCGAATGAGAGCTACATATACAAACAAACCTCACTATTTGGGATGAAGTTGCATTTTTTGGTTGCAATATTGCTACCTACACGAAAAATCAATAAAAAATATTCTCTTCTTAGTTTTTAAGTAATGACAAGTAATAAAAAATTTAATTTTTTTGGCAAAAAACTAGCTAAGATATAGAAAAATAGTGAAAGAAAATTACCTTGGTAGGAAATTGTGTAAGAGAGACTTTGAGCAATGAAGATTAGAAGCAACAATAAAGTTGTAACTCGAATAGGTACTGACATTGTAACTATTTTCTCTGATTTTGGGTATGTTTGTTTTTCTTTTCCAAATATCCAAAGAAAACAGAAAGTCGACTATATAGGGAAAACACATGTACACAAGTCAAAGATTTGGTACAAAGTACACAAACATTAAAAACATCTACATTCCCAAGTCAAAGTAATAAGACTAGGGTTCCCAAGAATAATTTTAACCTTTCAAATCCAAGTTTAACAAATAAATAAGTTTACACAAGGGGACCAAGTTTACTGGCATGCATTCCCATGGTAAATTTTTAAAAAAAAATTGGTGTTGATCCATGTGGCAGTCATATTTGTAGTACTATAGGATCTCGAGACTCTTGAAATTACCATAAAATATTGAAGAAGAAAAAAAACTCCCATAATTTTCATTAGAAATTTAGTGCCACCGAACAGTAGTCATTTTTCGACGACCTGAATTCTCGACAACTAAACATTGACAAAAAGTGTGAAATAACACGTAAGAGTTAACTGAGTTTGTTGGGCGAGTGTTTTACACATGGAAGTATTTCGATCGATTTTCCTTACTAGCAAATTTCTGAGTCAGAGCTTCTCGTCTTTGACTTGTCTAGTACGACTTACATTTTTCGTGTGATTTACGAGCTATTGTACAATAAATATATTACTCATGATTTACGAGCTATTGTACAATAAATATATTACTCAATGCACACCCGAAAAATAACGGCGGCGAGTTTCCCTGAAATTTTTAAAAAGTGTGAAGTCATACGATCAATTTGATTTTGTGGGCAAGAGCTATTTTTTAAAATATTAATCGTTTTGTTAATTGAATTTATTTTAAAATATATGACGCTGTCAATATTTTTTTGTCCAATATGTTATTACTGTGCCAATGAATGAAAATTTAATTTAGTGACACACATATCTAATTAAGGAGATATATATAAGGAGTAATATAGACAATTTTCTTATTTATAATTAAAGCTATTAAATGTCGTTCTTAGGAACGTGAAATTCTTTTTATATGGACAGGATAAAGTAGTTTTTAATTGAAAAACGTCCAAGTTTTTTGTACTCTGGGATCATCTTATTCTTGTTGTCAGTCAATCGTCTCATATTTGCTCTTAATTTAGTAGAGGTTCAACGTTGTCTTGGTGAACTATACTGTCCAAATAGTACTTCGAAAAGAATTAATCAAATTTACCATTTTACTTTTGATTATGGGTTAAAATTATCATCCGTCATACTTTAAGTTAGGAATATTGTTAGGGCTAACAATAATATTTGATACAATATATTTGCTAACTGTAAGAGTGTTTATCCTAAAATTTGGATAACAATTAAACTTATATTGTGGTTTTAAGGATATGTGATTTCACTCAACATCAATTAATAAATATGAAGATAAATGATAGAATTGAATTATAAGTAAAGCAAACCGGTGTTCAAACATGACTTCAACCCTCGAGTCGAAGTACTCTCAAACTGATAAGTGCAAGAACAATAGGAAAATAGAGTAAACTGATGAACAATAATGTAAGCGAGAAAGAAATTATTGTATTACTGTAATCTCTGTGAATAAAATGACTAGAACTCCCCTTTATATAGCAGAGGAATTCTACTTATGGTATAACTCTTATTACAGAAGGAAATCACATAATTAGCTAATTAACCGCTTCTGATTTGATCCGTTCCGAGATTTACGCCGTGATCCCCGATCAGTTACGTATATCTCACTCTTCAGTTATTAGGCCATCTCCGATATCACTCGGTGTTTGTCTCTCTTGGCTTCGATTGTTATCAACCTCGATCTCGAAAGAGACTTCGATCTCGAACTCGATGCCTCAGCCTCGTGATTTAGTCGGAACCGACCTTCGATGCAACACTCCGGTCTCGATCAGATAGTAAAATCGGGTGGCCCCGATTTCAACTGTATACAGGTCCCCTCGCTTCTTGGAGTGTAATAACAAGAAATGAATTGAGCCTTCGATTTTTTGGACCTCGAAAAATTGTGACGTCATCCCCGTGACGTAAGCGATGGAAGTGACCAAAACATCCTATCGGTACAGTTCCCAAAATCATTAATGAGCGTCAGTTGGTGGCCGGCCACTAGCGCTGTTGAAACGTCGCCGTAAATCCATAAATAGGCTTTCTCCTCATTGAATCAAACTTTACTTTCACTTTCTTCTAAAAACTTCTAAGTTTTTACCTCTCCTAAGTTCTTCCTTTCTACTAATCTTCAGGTTCCACCCTCAATATTCAAACACCAAGTCTTACCACCTTCTTCCTTCTTTAAACTCATAAAAATGGCGAAAACATCTAAAACAGTTCCCCAAAAGAAGAAATTTTCTTCTTCACAGCCGGCTGGTGACAAAATGCCGGTGAATCCGCTCCCTGAGGAGTGTGTTCCTGGCCCGTGTATCCTTAAATCCGACTTTAAGATCGAGAAATCTTCCTCGGTCCCTGGTCGGTGCGAGCATGTGTTGAGGTACATTTTCTCGATAACTGTGGGATACCTCGAGCGGATTAAGAGAGATTGCAACTGGGGTGATAAAGAGGAAGAAATTATTACTACCCGCGTGGAAAGGTATCTGAGTGTTTACACTTACCCTTTCACGCTGGGCCCTCTCGACCCTGTCATCAGTGACTTCTGCCGTCAATACCAGGTGACTTTAGGCCAAGTCCATCCTTCCTTTTGGCGAATAGTTATCATGCCCCGATTCTTTACGAGCAAAGCTGAGGGGATGCCATTCACCCTCGACCACCTCATCAGGTTGTACATCCCCCGTATCTATCGAGGGTTGATAAAAATCCTGCGTCGAGAAACCAAGGTGTTGTTATCGAGCATCGACGAGGATAAAGATTGAGGTTGGATGGGTAGGTTTGTTCGAGTGAAGCCTCCGACCTCATCCCGATAGAGAAGATGCCATTTCTTGATAAATGGAACACGAAGCTTAAGTATTATTTCACTGTTAATTTCCATGCATTATTTTGTTCCTCTGCTCTATTAATGCCTTCTTTCATCATGCAGCAGTTTCTTGGAGGCCTCGTGCAATCCCCGACCTCGAGATCTAGGTCCAAAAACTGGCCTCGACCTCCACTTACGCTGAGCGCTGTTGGCGCGATTTAGCAAAAGGCCGATGGGAGGCAAAGAACCTCGATAAGTTCCCTTTTTACATATCTGATGATATCTTTTTATACTTATTCAATTTCCTTGTGTGCAGGCCTGAGCAAGGATGCGGTCATGAGGCCTCCGTCTGGTGAGGAGGAGGCTTCGACTCCGGTTTCGAAACTGGAGAAAGATCACAAGAGAAAAAGGGCCTCGACCTCCGAAGACCCAAAGCCCAAGAAGAATAAGAGCTCGATTAACAAATCGAGGATAGATACTGCTGCCCTCCCTCCCCATGTAGTTCAGGAGCTAAGGGAGGAAGAAGAAGAAGATGAAGATGGTGGCTCGGTTCTTGTGACCCGAGCGAGAAAACCTATCGAGGCCTCCAAGGCCACTGAATCGGTGGCGGTTGGCGAGGCCCCTCCTTATGCTGAGGAGGTCTTGGAGAAGGATTCGGGCAAAGTCCCCGAATCGCCTGAAGTTGAGGCTAGGGGTGTTCTTCAGTCGGTACAGTACGATACTTAGACATTTCGGTTCGGTGTTTTCGGTATTCGGTTTCATAAAATGCTATACCAATACCATACCTAATTAAATTTGGTATGATTCGGTTTTTCTCCTTTCAGTTTTGGTTTATTCGGTTCGGTAACTTCGATTTGAATACTAACTAGTGCATAAAATCATATACGATAATATTCTTAATTAAAGTACTCAAAAGTACAAAACTAAAAATGTCTGTTGACAAAAGTTTTGTCCAAAACCAGCATATACCAACCTAGAGAGAGAAAACTTAGAGAAATGTCTTGTTAGTTACTTAGAGTTAATTGATTATCTTAGAGAATAAAGGAAAGTAAGATTTTAGATTTCTTATACTTATGTTATAATTAATAAAATGTGTATTGTGTAATATAATATATATTTGGGTAAGGTATCAGTATTTCGATATTTTATTTTAAAATACCAAATACCATACCTAATACCAATTTTTTTTTAAACTTAAATCAAATACCATACCGAATACCAAAATATCGAATATCGAATACCAAAGTTTTCGGTTTTGGTACGGTAATTCGGTATTTATCAAATTATGCACAGCCTTAGTTGATGCTTCTTCTCGTCCAACAACGAGCACGTCCGAGGGGGTAGGTCCTGAAACCCCTCGAGTTGAAAAGAACGCCCCAAGTGACTCACTTGGAGCAGTGACAGTAGGTCATTCGCCAACTTTTCCTGCCTTTTCTGAAGAGGCGATACGAGATGCTCAAGCTTTGAGGACCCCCGAAGTAGGAGGATTCCCCGGTGGGGAGGATCCCTTTCGAGATTGCTTTGCCGGGGTCGAGGATGCTTCCGACATGAATGACGCATCTAGCCTCTTCGAAGAGGCCCAACGACTTCTGAACCAGGTAAGTTCTAATTATTTTGTTGATGTTGTATTCTTCTGTTTTTGTCTAACTCCCTTCCTTTTCCATACATGCTTTTTCTAAGTCTCGGAATGATCTGAGCCAGTATGAGGCCGATCTCCAAAGGCTTTAGGAGGAGAGGAATACCCTCAAAATCCACTGCGAGCAAAAGGATGAAGAGATTAAGGACTTCCGAACTGACTCACAAGGAGCAGACCGAGCAGGTAATGATACTCTTAAAATCTCATGGACTTGATTCGGGAACGGAAGCTAATATTTCAATATCACAGCTGCAGCAAAATATTGAGAGGATAGAGCAGCTCCGTGAGGAGGCCAATCAAGTGAAGGCGGAGTCCTACAGGTGGAAGTAAGGCATGGATCGCCTTGCTGCAGAGAAAGAGACTGCCCTAGCCCGGGCTAAAATCGGCCGAAGCCCAGTTTCGAGGAATAAAGGAAAAAATCTCAACTCAAGAAAAAAAGATAGAGGAGCTCGAGGCTCAGATGGCTTCTGAACTCGCAAAGGCCCAAGCTGAGGCTGAAAAAGCAATAGCCGAGGTTGATAAGATGGTGGCCATTTATCGGGCCGATGCTGAAGCCGCTCAAGACCGAGTGAGGGAGGCTGCCGAGACTGCTCAAACTCAAGCACATTGGATTTCCGAACTTGCTAAATGCCAATATCGGAGGGAGACCCTCGAGGAGATCCACACTCGAGGCTTTGATCTTACCGAAGAGAAGGCAAAAGAGCACGAAGTTGATGCTAGAATATTGGCCTCTTCTAATGATGTAGACGACGATAATGATGATGGAAACAAGAGTGGGTCAGATAAGGGTGATGAGCTCGAGGAAGAAGTTTCCCTCGAGGAAGAAACTACCCCGAGAATAGCTAGGGTCTTTTGTATTTTTTATTTTTTCTTTCTTTTGTGTAGGACCCTGGTTGGTCCTTTGTAAATACCTTCGTATATACAAAATATTTCCTTTTTGAACTTTGTCTCAGTTTTTTGACTTGTGAAAATTCCGATTCGCTTTATGCCTTGTGAAAATTTTGATATACTTCATGCCTTGTGAAGATTTTGACTCACTTATGCCTTGTGAAAATTTGTTTGTGAAACTTAGGCAACTTGGCCGAAGTCAGACTAATATGGTCTTTGTAGTCGACTGGGCACTTGCTCGAACTCGAAGTAGTAAAACCCTTAGGTTTTAGTTGAGTGAGGATGAACTCTCGAACTCAAAAAATATAATGGCCCTTAGGCCGATATGGCCTCAGAAGAGTGGCTTTTTCCCTTTTCGGCTTAAATTTTTTAATCATATAAAAATTTGTTATGCCTTAGCACGAAGTAAGTCTTTACCCATTGGGTTTTTTTGGGGTTTAATGTTATCGAAACCCTTTGCTTTTTGTGCCTTAGAATAATTTTGTTCAGTACTAAATTGTTCGAATAGTTCGATACCTCTTAAGGTTTTTCGAGGACTGACGTTGTCGAAGCCTTTTGGTTATTTTGCCGAGGGTATACTTTTTAACCGATTTATAATAGAATTCGAAGGCCTATTTTTATTGCGGAATTCAGACGTCTCCGAACCACGCTAGTTTGACCGTAGCCGTGGGATCTGCCTCTTAGGCTTATTTTTCCAATTATACTTCGAACTTGTTCGAAGCGTCAGTCCCCGAGTGGTGTGGCCTAGGCCTATAAAATCGAGGATTGCCTTTTTAAGGTATTATGGTCTTGAACTTTAGTAATTCGAACGTATTGATTTTCGGACGACATTCCCCGAGTACGGGGTTAATTGTTCGAGCTTTAGTTGCGATCGACCCTTGAGCTAGTTTCCACAATAGATCATAAGTATGAAATTGTAAGACAAAAATTTCACTAAGGCATGGAACATCTGGTAAGGAAAAAATATTTCTTTCAATAGATCATACATGCGTACATGTTTTGCCACTAGGGCTCGAGTAATCTATATTGAAACGGTTCATTCGACCATTTGGCCCTTTACAAAATTTAGCTATCGAGACCCTATTGACATGTAGTATTTTCCTTGAAAATATAATATCCGAGGGTGATTCCCCCTAGTATTCTAGGTTGATTGTAAAGAATCCTCGGATACTCTAAGTTAGCACGAACAATGGTTGCCTTGTTAAAAACCTTGCCGGAGAAACCCATTTGGGATAAAAATCAGTCGAAGGGAAAAAGAGTGCAACGCCTGCTTTCAGACCTAAGGACTTCATGCTTGGAGAAAAATTTTATGACTTCGATCGAACACCTGAAACAAGTTCATATAAAATATAAATGAAAAAGGAGAAAGTCATACCTTAACAATAATATCGTTTGAGGAGTGATATGTTCCAATTATTTGGCAGTTGTTTGCTGTTCATCGTGCCAAGCTTGTAGGATCTCTTTTCGATGATGTCGAGGACTTGATACAGTCCTTCCCAATTTGGTCCGAGTTTTCCTTTGTTTGGGTCTCGAGTATTGAGGGTGAATTTTCTCAGAACTAAGTCCCCGATTATATAGTGGCGAAGATTGGCCCTTCGATTGTAGTTCCTTTCAATGCGCTGCTTTTGTGCGGCCATTCGAATGAGGGCGGCTTCCCATTTTCATCTAGTAATTCGAGGCTTGTATTCATAGCCTCATGATTCGATTCTTCTGTTGTGTATCGAAACCTGACACTAGGTTCCCCGACCTCGACCGGGATCAGAGCTTCGACGCCATATTCTAAGGAGAACAGTGTTGTCCCGTACTGGATTTCAACGTTGTTCGATACGTGCAAAGGACTTCGGGAAAAATCTCTTTCCATTTTCCCTTAGCGTCGTTCAATATTTTCTTTAGATTCTGAATGATGGTCTTGTTTGTTGATTCGGCATGTCCATTCCCACTAGGATGATACAGTGTCGACAAGATCCTTTTTATTTTGTGATCTTCGAGAAACTTTATTATTTTGCTGCCGATGAATTGTTTTCCATTGTCACATACGATTTCGGCATATGATGTGATCCCAGATGAAGTCTACAACTTCTTTTTCTCTGACTTTATCGAAAGTTGTGCTTGAACCCACTTAGAGAAATAGTCAGTCATAAATAAAATGAATTTAGCTTTACCTGGGGCCGACGACAGAGGGCCGATGATATCCATTCCCCATTTAATGAACGACCATGGGGATAAGACTGAATGGAGTTGCTCTCTGGGATGGTGGATCATCGGTGCATATCTTTGGCACTTGTCATATTTTCGAACGAATTCCTTAGTATCTTTTTCCATATTGGCCCAATAGTACCCACTCTGAGGACTTTGTGAACCAATGATTCGGCACCGGAATAGTTTTCGCAAGTACCCTCGTGAATTTCTCGTAGGACGTATTCGGTGTCTCTCGGACCCAAACATATTGCTAACGATCCATCAAGGTCCTTCTGTATAATGTTCTATCTTCGGCCAATGTGATTCGTGCAACTTTTGTTCGTAGAGTCCTCGATTCCTTGGGGTCCGATGGGAGCTTCCCATTTTTTAGATACTCAATATATTTATTCCTCCAATCCCAAGTTAGGATTGTGGAGTTTATTTCGGAGTGGCCTTCTTCGATTACTGACTTTAAAAGCTGTACGACAGTCCCCAAGCTAATTTCTTCGTCTTTGACTGATGACCCCAAATTTGCGAGGGCGTCAACCTCACTGTTTTGTTCTTGAAGCACATGATGTAGGCTCCATTCTTTAAACCGATGTAGCATTACCTGCAATTTGTCCAAGTACCTTTGCATTCGAACCTCGAAGGTTCTGTTGACTTGGTTTACCACAAGTAGGGAGTCACATTTGGCCTCGATGACCTCTGCTCCCAAGCTTTTAGCTAGTTCGAGACTTGCAATCATGGCCTCATACTCGACCTCATTGTTAGTCAACTTAGAAGTTTTGATGGATTGCCTAATTGTATTGCATGTGGGTGGATTCAAAATGATGCCTAGCCCGGATCTTCACATCCGAAGTGCCATCTGTGAAAAGGGTCCATACCCCCGAAGATGTACCCATTTTTAACAAGAGTTCCTTTTCGATCTCGGGTACGAGGGCTGGCATGAAGTCGGCCACAAAGTTTGCTAAGATTTGAGACTTGATGGCCATTCAGGGTTGATACTCGATATCATACCCGCTGATTTCGACGACCCATTTGGCCAATTGGCCTGAGAGTTCGGGCTTATGCAAAACATTACGAAGAGGATAAATGGTCACCACACAAATTGGGTGACACTGAAAATATGGTTTTAATTTCCTAGAGGCGCTTATTAAAGCAAGCGCTAATTTTTCTAAGTGTGGGTACCAGGCCTCGGCCTCACCTAAAGTTCGACTAACATAGTAAACATGAAATTGTGTACCTTGTTCTTCTCGAACTAGGATCCCACTTACCTTGACTTTCGAGACTGCTAAATATAAGTAGAGTTTCTCGTCCGCTTTCAGAGTATGAAGCAATGGTGGGCTCGAGGGGTACCGATTTAATTATTCCAACGCATTTTGGAATTCCGGAGTCCAAGAAAAACTGTTCTTCTTTTTGTGTAGTGAGAAGAACCTGTGGCTTCGATCTGAAGACCTCGAGATGAATCGGCCTAAGGCGACTATCCGTCCTGTTAATCTTTATACGACCTTAAAGCTGTCCATGACTGTGATGTCTTCGATTGCCTTGATTTTATTGGGGTTTATTTCGATCCCCCCATTTGACGCCATAAAGCCGAGGAACTTGCCCGAACCGACCCCGAAAGAACACGTCTCTGGATTGAACTTCATGTTGTATTTTCTCAATATGTTGAAGGGTTCCTGCAAATGTGTTAAATGGTCCTCTGCGAGCAGGGACTTAACTAGCATATCGTCAATATATACCTCCATTTATTTACCTATTTGTTCTTCAAACATTTTGTTCACTAGGCGTTGGTAAGTATCACCAGCATTTTTAGTCCATATGGCATTACGTTATAATAATATGTGCCACATTTAGTAATGAACAAAGTCTTTTCCTGATCCTCCGGGTTCATTTGAATTTGATTGTACCCGGAATAGGCATCGAGAAAAGTAAGGATCTCGTGGCCGACCGTGGCATCGATCATGCGATCGATATTCGACATAGGAAAAAAATCTCTGGGACATGCTTTGTTTAAAATTTTATAATCTATGCACATCCTATGTTTGTTCCCCTTTTTAGGGACTACAACTACGTTTTCTAACCACTCGGTATATTTTACTTCCCGAGTGGATCCTATTTTGAGAAGTTTGGTTACCTCGTTCTTGATGAATGCATGTTTTACCTCGGACTGGGGCCTTCTCTTTTATTTTACCGATCTGAACTTGGGGTCCAGGCTCAATCGATGTGCCGTGATCTCCGGTGGGATCCCTATCCTATATAAGTGAGACCAAGCAAAAAAATTCATATTATCGATAAGAAATTTAATGAGTTTTTTCCTGAGTTCGGGGGTCAACCCCGTACCCAGGTATACTTTTCGATCGGGTAGATATTCGATTATTATGACTTGTTCCAGCTCTTCGACTTTTGATTTAGTGGCGTCGGAATCCTCAGGGATTATAAAGGATCGTGGAATCCAGTAGTCCTCGTCCTCATCCGTTCCCTGCTCGACTGGATCGAGGCTGGTGGTTGTGGTTGCTATTTAGCCTCCTGTTTTCCTTTGGCCTCCGATACCTTTGTTGACGAAAGCGCCGATATCGGTATTACCTCATCAATCGCGAACAATTCTTTTGCAGCGTGTTGTTCCCCATATACTGTTTTTACTCCATCTGGCATTGGGAATTTCAGCATTTGGTGAAGAGTTGTGGGGACTGCCCTCATATTGTGAATCCAGGGTCTTTCGAGCAGGGTGTTGTATCTCATATCGCCCTCGATTACATGGAACTTGGTTTCTTGAATAGTCCCAGCTACGTTTACCAGTAAAATGATTTCACTTTTACTTGTTTCACTGGCCATGTTGAAACCATTAAGGACCCGAGCTGCGGGTATGATTTGATCTTGTAGGCCGAGCTGCTCCACGACCCTCGATCTAATGATATTTTTTGAGCTCCCTAGATCAATTAAAACACGCTTAACTTGGATTTTATTCATAAATATAGAAATTTCCAGAGCGTCATTGTAGGGTTGAGAGATTCCTTCTGCTTCCACAACGTTTAATGATACGGTGCCTTCTGGCACATAATCTCGGGTCCATTTTTCCTTAGTAATTGATACTTTAGTGCGTTTGAACACGAGCCCTTGAATATCGACCCCACCGACGATCATATGGATCACATACTGTGGCTCCTCCTGCTCGTTTTTCCTGTTGGCGTCTCTTTATCTGAAATGATTTTTGGCTCGATCGCTCAAAAACTCTCGAAGGTGGCCCTCGTGGAATAGACATGCTACCTCCTCTCAAAAATGCCTGCAGTCTTCGGTTCTGTGGCCATGTGTACCTTGGTACTTGCATATTTGATAGGGGTTTCTTCGGGAATGATCGGTTTGTAGGGGTTTGGGCCACATAGTTTCTTTGACTCTCCCAATGACAGACACAATTCCTGATGCGTCGATGTTGAAGTTGTATTCTGATAATCGTGGTGCCTCTGTGGGATTGGCATGCTTATCGAATCCACTTTTGCTCATGAGTCCTCGAGAACTCTGTCCTCGATTGCTCCTTCGATTATTTCAGATGGAATTGCATCCTGGACCGCTATTTCTGCGATCTGCGTTGTATGGCTGATATCGGTCTCTGTTCGACCGAGGTTCCCTGTCGATATCCTTCTGATTTCTGCCTACGGGCCAGTACGGATAGACGGAACAAGAAGGGGTTCCTAATTGGTCATCCTCGACCCATATCTTTGACTGGTACCGATTATGTACATCGGCCCAGCCGGATGTTCAATTAAATTCTGCTTCAGTTGACATGATGCCACTGAACTCCGTTCGTTCAACCCCTGAGTAAAGTATTGAACAGCCTAATCGTCTGTGACCGGTGGTAATTCCACGCATTCCATGTGGAACCGATATGCGAACTCCCTCAATATTTCGTTATCCTTTTGCATCACTTTGAAAAGGTTCGATTTCCTCGTCGCAACCTTTATTGCCCCAGTATGTGTCTTTACGAAAGAATATGCAAGCATGACGAATGAGTCGATGTAATTCGGTGGTAGGTTGTGATACCAGATCATTGCTCCCTTCGACAGAGTTTCTCCAAATTTCTTCAGTAGGACATATTTGATCTCATCATCTTCCAAATCGTTTACTTTTATGGCGCATGCATAGGAGGTGACATGCTCATTGGGATCGGTGGTCCCATTGTACTTAGGTATTTTCAGCATGCGGAATTTCTTCGGAATGGGCTTCGGAGCCGCACTTAAGGGGAACGGCTTCTGCAAAAACTTCTTTGAGTCCATATGTGATGACCCAAAAGGTCATCCTGTATATTTCCAGCTAATTCTATGTTCTGAGGTCGTGAAAACCTCCTTATATCTCACCTTGATTTGCGTGCACAGCCCGGACGTGTAACCAAGAAGCCTTTATGTGAAAAACTGATAAAAATGATAATTTTTGTGTTAGAAATTTGAATAAAGTTGACTTCGGTCAATGTTTTTGGTAAACAGACCCGTACCCGTGATTTGACCGTCCAGGAGGGTCCGTAGGAAAATATGGGACTTGGTTGTATGCCCAGAATTGAATTCCGAGGTCCCAAGTCCGAGATATGATTTTTCAAAGAAAATTATTTTCTGAAAAATATAAAGGTTTTTGAAAATGAAATTTGAGGTGAAACCTGTGGTATCGGGTCCGTATCTTGGTTCCGAAGGCCGGAATAGGTTCAATATGTTTTATATGTGTTATCTGTGAAATTTGGAAATAAAGGGACTTCGTTTGGCGTGATTCAGATCATAAATGGAAAATTTAGAAGTTTTAGAAGTTTAAAGGAATTTCATTGATTTTGAGTTTTAATTCGATGGTTATGATGTTATTTCGGTATTTTGATTACTTGAATAAATCCGTAGGATGTTTTTGAGGTTGGGTGTATATTTGGTTTTGAGCCCCGAGGGCTCGGGTGAGTTTCGGGTAGGCGTTGGAGTGCAAATGCCTTAGGAAAGTTCTGGTGTTAGTGCTGTTATCTAGTGTCTAATAATTTAGGCTATGCGAATGCACAGGTAAGGCTGCGAACGCATAGCACAATTTTGGGTTGGGCAGGATTAAGCTAGTGCGATCGCACCATGTAGGTCGCGATCGCCGAGTGAGGGTCTGGGGCTGCTATGCGAACGCACCAGGGTGGTCGCGAACGCACAGCGTAAGAGGGGACCTGGGGGCTGGGTGTGTTTTACCCTGTACGGACGCGGACTTTAGCACGCGAACGCATAGGCCAAATCAGTTAAGCCTTCGCAAATACGGCCAAGGGGTCGCGAACGCATAGAGGAATATTGGCACAGTGATTTTCAAAGCCAAAAAACAGAATAGTTACGGGATTCTTCACCATTTTTCACAAACTCTTTCTTCTCCACACCTCTTGGGAGATTTTGAAGAACTTCTTCACCATAGATTCATAGGAGTAATACTAACTTCATTTTCTTCCATTTTCATCAACAATTATTAGATTCTAGGCCTAAAATCATGGAATTAACGGGTAGAAATTGGGGTTTTGGGTAGAGTTAGGGCTTTTTGGATTTTTGGAAATTTGACCTTATTTTGGGGTCGGATTTTAAGAAAAATTATATATTTGGACTCGTGGGTGAATGGGTGATCGGGTTTTGGTCCAAACCTCGTATTTTGATCAAGCGGGCCCGGGGTCGATTTTTGGAATTTTAGAAAGAATATTGGGAATTCTATAATTAAGCATTGGAATTGAATTATTTAGTATTTATTGATGTTATTGGGTCAATTATGTCTACATACGATTGTTTCAGAGTCGGATTCGAGAGGAAAGCGGTGCTAGAGGCTTGATTTGGATTCTTGGAGTCGAGGTAAGTATCTTGCCTAACCTTGTGTGGGGGAACTACCCTTTAAGATTGAGTCTTCCTTGTTGATTGTAGTCCCAGTATGCGAGGTGACGAGTGTGTACTCATACAATTTTCAATTAGAATGTCCTTTTAGAATTCATAGGTTCTTATATTACATGTGTATGATTTGTAATTGTTACATTTGAATCCTTGGTTGTTAATTTCATATCTTTCTGTTTAAATTAGAATTACTTGTTTTTGGATTCCTTCGTTGGCTATTTGAGTTTACTTGACTTAACTGAGTATTCTACTTCTCTTATCATCATGCTATATTTTCTTCCTGGATTGCCTAATTGACTATAATTAGCGTCATCTAGCCTTATAGTTGACTAGCCGTAGTTGAACATCTATTCGTTGGAGTCAAGCATGCCCGTGAGTCTTACATTGTGATTTATATGACTATTCCCTTATGTGTTACTTAGGTCTAGTTGTTATACATTTATGTTATTGGCATTTCCTTGATGTTGCCTATTACTGGGCCTTTGTTGAAGTTGAGTTTAATCCGTGAAGTTAACTGTTTAGGTGAGACTGGTTATAGCTGTTTACCTTACCGGGATTGTGTGGTTTCTCTTATTATCCCGTTGTTGATGATGTTGTTTGCCTTGTTGACTCCCTTGCCGGGATGTTATGATTTCTATTACCGTTTATGCTGTTAATGATATTATTTTCATTGTTGACTCCCTTGCCGGGATGTTATGATTTCTATTACCGTTTATGCTGTTAATGATATTATTTTCATTGTTGACTCCCTTGCCGGGATGTTGTGATTTATGGTTCTTATTGTTGATTTACCTTGTTAAATTGTTGTTTATGTTATGTTAGCACGAGAGGCCATGCCATGCCATGTTTATGTTATTTAGCACGAGGGGACATTCCGTGCCATGTTTATGTTATGTTAGCACGAGGGGACATGTCGTGCCATGTTATGTTATGTTAGCACGAGGGCAAATTCTGTTCCATGTTTATGTTATTTAGCACGAGGGGACATTCCGTGCCGTGTTTGTGTTATTTAGCACTAGGGGATATTACGTGCCGTGTTTACGTTATCTAGCATGAGGGGACATTCCGTGCCGTATTTATGCATTATTATTTCCGTTGTTCCTATTTGCTATTTACTGCATTTATTGGCAAGATTTGATATTCCTCCTGTACTGCATGGAAATTTCTGAGTTACGGATTGAGTTATGGTGGATAAATCTTGAGGAGATTTTGATCAAGGGATTTTATTGAAAAGTATTATTGAAAATGCAATGATTTTGAAATGATTATATTTGAATGACTTTTACATCGAAGGTATATTTGAAAAGCACTAGTCTTGCCTAAAATGATATTTGGAAGTCATTTATCGGGAAAGCCTCTTTGGAAAGCTTCGTATTTTGAAAGAAACTATGTTTTACGCAATTCTCCTTATTAATTATACTTATATCTACTTTTGAAGAAAGTATGTTTTCAAAGTAAACTCTTCCATACTAAAATGATTTTATTTGCAAAAGTTTTTCATATGAACTGCTTTTAAAGATTTCTACCAGTTATGGATTTTAATGGCTAAGGCTCAATGTGAACAAACCGACGTGGAGTTGAGTTATCAGTGTTCTCTATTGTATTGTGTTTCCTTTCGATTCGACTTTTTTTGCCGTCCATATTTCTGTGTATTTTTGTGCTGTTTCGTGATTGATTTTTGTAATTTCCTTCCACTTTATCTTGTCATTGTTGTGAATTATTCCGTGAAGTCTTAGATAGATGCAACGTTCTGTCATTTCTATATTCATGTTATTTATTTTGTAGACCAGTGGTGTCTTGACTAGTCCTCGTTACTACTCCACCGAGGTTAGTCTTGATACTTACTGGGCACCGCTGTGGTGTGCTCATACTACACTTCTACACATTTTTGTTTGCAGATCCATGTATATTTTGTAGTAGCTGTGTGGATGATCGCCAAGGACACTCAAGGTAACCTGTTGCTGCGTTCGCAGGCTTCGGAGTCACCTTCTTTGTATTTATTATTCATACACTGTTGTATTTATTTCCAAACAATTGTACTTAGAAGTTGTAGAAGAGTCGTAGAGATTATGACTTGTACTACCAGTTTTGGGAAAATTTGTATATTCTGTTGAGATTCTATTTCAAGACTATTAGTTTTCCTTTTATTTTTGTTGTTATTCAGTAACTGCTAGGCTCACCTAGTCCCTAAGACTAGGTGCCATCACGATACCCAACAGAGAGAATTTGGGTTGTGACACCATACCTTTTAAAATCGGCGGTGCCCCCGATATTTGGTCAACCCTGGAGTCGTACGTCTCAACTTTCTTATCATTTGCCTCAATTTTCTTTTCTCCCGATTCAATTTGTTTGGTGAGCTCCTCGAGCATTTTCATAACGGCGGGGTCAGTCCCTGATTCATTGGCGTTTGACCTTTCTGGCTCTGGTTCGGTTAGGCGGGCCGGTTCGACCCCACTCGGCGCTCGATGCTGATTTTGTAGATGTGCAATAGCAGCTTGTTGAGCCTATGACATCTCCAACATTACTTGGAGGTTGACTCCTCCATCTCCTCCACCCTGCGTACCTCGACCACCAGTTCGGCCTTCTCTGCGTACGCTTTCTTCGGGATCAGCGCCTAGATTTGCATTTAAGGCGATATGCGAACTGACGTTTGACTGGATTGGTAGTTGGTGATCCTTCGAGATCGGCTTGAGGCACCTCGATCCTTGGGGCGGCTATGTTGTCATTTTCCCCGTGAAATCCGAGACCGTTGTCACCATATGTGAGTGCTGTTTGTGAGTTTGACATATTTTATCCTGAAAACACAAACACTTACAAGAACAAGTGTAAAATAGTATGTGTTATTGGAATCAGTATTGAAAAATTACTATTATCCTTAGCCCCATGGTGGATGCCAAACTGTTTACCCTAAAATTTGGATAACAATTAAACTTATATTGTGGTTTTAAGGATATGTGATTTCACTCAACACCAATTGATAAATATGAAGATAAATGACATAATTGAATTATAAGTAAAGCAAACCGGTGTTCAAACATGACTTCAACCCTCGAGTCGAAGTACTCTCGAACTGATAAGTGCAAGACCAGTAGGAAAATATTATAAACTGATGAACAATAATGTAAGCGAGAAAGAAATGATTGTATTGGTGTAATCTCTCTGAATAAAATGATGCCTTACAAATGATTAGAACTCTCCTTTATATAGAAGTAGAATTCTACTATGGTATAACTCTATTTACAGAAGGAAATCACATAATTAGCTAATTAACCGCTTCTGATTTGATCCGTTCTGAGATTTATGCCATGATCCTCGACCAGTTACGGATATCTCGCTCTTCCGTTATTATGCCATTTTCGATATCACTCGGTGCCTGTCTCTCTTGGCTTCGATTGTTATCAACCTTGATCACGAACTCGATGCCTCAGCCTCGTGATTTAGTTGGAGCCGACCTTCGATGCAACACTCCAGTCTCGGTCAGATAGTAAAATCGGGTGGCCCCGATTTCAACCGTATACAAAGGGTGTATAACAACATTGGCGGATCTACATGGTCACTTGTGGGTGCACGTAAGCGACAATTAAATTTATTTTTTCTCTTCTTTCAAAACTTTTATAGGCGAGCATTCATGACTTTAAAATCCTAGATCCATTACCGTATAACAGTAAATTACATTTCGTACAATAAAAAGGTAGTTTAGCCATTTTCAATGGAGATGGAAGGAGAATGAATGGTTTGGAAGTGGAGGTTTGAAATGAAATGTACTTGGGGGATGGGAAATGTGTAGTATAACGTGGAGGCGAGGCCGCGGCCTACTTGTCTGCAATTCCATGCATTTTCAACAAGAATTTAAGAACTTTTCTGATATTGCCGAGGCGAGGCCGCGGCCTAATGGTCCAATTTACCATTTTCCATGTGTTTTCTCTTTATGAATGAATTCTTCCCTTGGTAATTACAAAAGAACAAGTGTGAAGAGAAGAGATACTCTTCCCGATTTAAAATAAGTGATTTTTTGATTGTTTTTACATATATTAAGAAATTTATTTTTTAACATTAATTAGTAATAAAATTGATTATATTAACTTTTACTATCTCTTTACATAAACACTCCTAACACATACTCCAATATTATTTACTCCAAGGGTAATGTAGAAAAACATAATTAATTCATTCTTGAAATCTGAAAAAAATTACTTATTTTAGATCACAAAAAAGAAGAAGATAAAATATCACTTATCGTGGAGCGGAGGAAATAACTCTTTTGTTTTTTGCGTTAGCCAATGTAAATGTTCGGTGCCACATTAAATTAAGTGTATACATGTACCAAATATTCAGCCTTTGCGTGTTTGGGGTGCAAATAAAGTGCCCCACATTATTTGAGTGAATAAATTGTACGTTTCTTATATAATTTTGAGCAACTTTCATTGAATAACTAGGTTTTTGAGATTGAATTAGGTCTAATTTTTTTTTTCTTTTTGTGAATAAAGGTAAACTTATCTCAAAAGGTGGGAGACCGAGGAATAAAAAATTCGAATTTGTGAATAAAGGTAAACTTATCTCAAGATCCCGACACTCCATTAATATTTCTGTTTGGACAAAATATTACCATGTGTGATAATCAAACACTGATAACTTTTCTTTGGGCCGATTTTTATTCACATGTAAAATATTTATTATCACAGAATAATGCATATGTAATTCTGTTAAATATTGTCCTTTTTTTGGGCCGATCAATATTCACATAGGTTACGCGCACACAATCTAATATTCTAAAAAACAAATTTTCACTAGAGAGGTTATCTTAGCAACATCCAGTTTCATTTTATTCATAACTTTACCAATATTCAAATTTAAATTCTCAAATAGATATATAATATTCAATTGCCAAATAAACTTTGACGGGCCTGAAATATATCCAAAAGACGCTGCCAGTATCCAATTGAAGAAGAAATCGAAACCATAAGCTTGAATAGAAATAATTCTACTCAACTAACATTTAATCGTATAACACAGTGCAATGAAAAAGTACCACTCAATATTGTTAACCAAACATTAATAACCGGAACACCAAGTTAAACTAAAACTATACTATGGCCAAATATCGCCGTCTGCATATTATACATACCAAATGAGTTGCAAAGGTTCATATTACAGTCATACAATCCAAAATAAATGGGGCAAGTGCACAGATAGTCATTTTCCGGAATGCTATTTAGAGATTATCCAGTATTTGTTTTGTCCTGAAATTTTAAACTATAAATCTTAACTTTAGGATATTTCAGAATATTTTTATCCTGAAAATTTAAACTGAAAAACTAAAATTCACGACGTACTGATTAAATTTTAAATACAGCCCTATAGGATGGCTACCTAGAGTCATTTCTACAAAATAAATCCCTTTCTGGCAGCATTCTTAGAGAAGCAAAAAATCTTCTTTAACTTATTTTCATCCAAAATAGTCCTTAAGTGGCATAACTAAAAATCCTTCAAACGGAAAACTATTGCCGCAACAACGGTAGCCTCACTCGCCACCTTTTTTTTTTAATTACTTAAACCTAAACTGGACAAAAAATAATAATAATAATAATAAACCCAAAAGCATAAGTAACCAACAGATTTAAAGACCTAATACTTGAATCTAAAATAATTAAAATTAAGCTAAGACGAATGATTAGATATTTAGGTTATCGTATTAGATGAGGAGTATTATTTATGATTATATTACTTATATTTTAAAACACACACATAATATAAGCAAGATCCTGGCCTTTCTCTTCATAAAAAATGAGCTGACTTATGCGCAAGCATAGGCAATTGCTTGAGTCAGCTTCATCTCAGCCTTCTTGCATATCTCCATTGTCCGGGCGTTTGCAGCAGCAACATCCCTCTTGTGCAAGGGGACATATTCATTGGCCTCGGTCTTGGCCGCAGATAGTGCATCAGCCTCCTCTTGAGCACCTCGAAGAAGATCTTGGGCTGAGGATAGCTGCCCCTAAAGCACCTCCTTCTTCAAGGCCGCATCATCGTTCAACCGAGCCAGTTTCGCAACTTCGGCGTCCTTGACCGCAACCTCTCCCCCAAGCTGCTCCACCAAGGCATCCTTCTGCGTAATCTGAGAGGTATAGAGTAAGTCAGTCATCACCGAAGCGAGGCAGCTAAAAGGTGAGAATGTGGATACTAGCATACCTGCTCGGAGAAATCAGATCTCTCCTGAAGCTCTCTCTCCAAGCTCTCTCGAAAGTTGACCTATTCCTCCTTCTTTCGAGCGCACAAAGCCTCGAGCTCGACCGAACCCGCCATAAGCTTCTCAAGCTCCCCTCCACGATGAGCCAACTCATCTTGCAACTTGGAGAAAACCTGGTCATATAGCCTCTTGACCTTCAACACATAGAAGGGAAACAAAAAAATAAATATAATAATGATAATAAAAGATCAGAATATGGGTATGATGTTCTCAAATGTCACCTGCTTTTGGAGCCTCTCGGCTTCCTCGAGGGCAACTAGGGCATCAACATCAGTCTCCTCATCTACCCCCTCAAAGTAGTCCCCGAATGCATCCTCCTCTCCACGAGAGGTCTCTGGACCAGGGACACCCCTAACTTGAGTATCTCGTATCTCCCTTGGAGAGAATGGCGGGCCAGAATAAAATCCACCAGCGATGTCGGCCTCCATTGACATTTCTTCCCTATCTCGGAAAGTTCCAGTAGCACGCCCTCCGAGTTCCTCACCTCGGACTACCATGTCCGATGAGCGTCTTGGGGAATGTGCCCAAACCCTCATCGAGGGTCTACTCTATGCACGACGGGTCCACATCGACCGCTCTTAGCTCAACAGGTGAGTGCCCATCGGTTCTCGAAGCATCAGCACCTTGTCGTGCCCTTTGTACCAAAGGGCAGGCATCATCACTTTCTTCCTCGGACGTCAGACTCTCAGCAGCCGCCGAAGATATGACCATGGCCTCAGTTTTAGGCTTCCGAGCCTTTGCCCTTTTTGATTTTGGAGACCCTTCCGAGGCCTCTTTCTTACGCGGCCTCATCAACACTCCTTAACCAAGGCCTACATAAGTATATCATGTCAAAATCTTCGTCAGCAAAAATTCTCACAAAGAATATGAAAACGGTGACGACTTGAAGATACCGTGATTCTTGGCCTGCCATCGTGTTTTGGCCAGCTCATGCCATACACGCTTGTTGTATGTGAAAGCATAGTCTAAGCATTTGATCTACCCCGGAAGGTCTTGAACCACACCGAAAAACCAAACAATGGCTGTACAATTAAAAGAAAGTCAGTTGAAAGAGAAGGAGACAACGAAAGCACGCTGGAGTCGAAGGTACTTACATTTCATGTTGCACTCCCCCGGGAGTGGAATTCTCTTAGCGGGGATGATATCGGATGTTCTGATTCTGATGAACTGGCTAATCCACCCCCCGTCCCTATCCTCGTCGATGCAGGCGAGGAACGCCTTGGTGGATCGACGGTACAATTTAATAAGGCCCCTACGGCAAAGTCGAGGGCTGTATAATCTGATCAAATGGTCGAGGGTGAAGGTCATTCCGTCGACCATGTTGGCATTATGATGAAATATGTAGACAATCCTCCAAAAAGAAGTATAGATCTGACCGAGTGTCACTTGGTATTGGCGAATCACCCGATCAACCGGTGTGGAAGAAGAATCAACGGGACCTAAGGTGAAGGGATATGTGTAGAATTTAAGGAAGCCAGGCTTGTGTGTGACTATGCTCTCGTCGGCCGTGGGAATGTCTACTTGGGCTGCCTCCCCCTAGTGGTAGTCGAGTTTCACCCTCTCAACGTCCGATATTACGCTTATATATCGGGACATGGGCTCAGATCGGCCCGGTGTAGAAGGGAATTTTTCTATTGAAAAGTCAGAAATGGTGTCGATAAGGCCCGGGATGCATTGTTCAATAGTAGGAGGGGTTTTTGATTTGGCCTTAGACATGCGTGATGTAGTAGCAGCCCCCTCCTTTTGGGGAACTGTTTTGGAGGTCTTTTCCATGGTGGCTATCGAGTTTTGTGGTAGGAAGATCGGAAAAACGTGAGCATGAAGAAGATAAGAAGAGAGAACACTTAGACAAAATCTGATGGTTTGAAGAAGAAGATGCGAAACTTTGAAAGGCAATTGGTTTTGGTATTTATAGGGTTCCTTTGGATGAACTTGAAGTGGGAAAATCGAACTTGTAACGGTTCATAGGCCCCTCGAGAATTGTGTTGAGAGCGACCTCTGTACAGCTTTTCGCGTCACCTCATTTAATGCTCTGAAGGGGATGACGTCATAATAGGAGTGTCAAAGGGGTGGAAGGTCAAAACCATTTCTTATCTCTTCATTCTAAGAAATGCGGAGACTATCTGTACACATCTAAAATCAGAGAGCCCGATTTTACGGCCACTTCGGCGAAGGCAAAGGTTCGAAGGCCCGATCTCGGCATCAAGGAGCACATCGAGGGTTCTTGTAACGACCCGACCGGTCGTTCCGAGAGTTTAGCCCCGTTTCCCCCGTTTCTGCTTCATTATATGTGGTTCAGCTTCATTTATGTGTGTTGGTTCGGTTGGTTCGGGTTCGAAGTGGTCGTGGTGAGAAATGAGACACTTAGTCTCTTAACCTGGTTCAATAGTGGAAATATCAACCAAAAGTTGACTTATTGGTAAACAACCTCGGAATGTGGATTTTATGGCTCAGATAGCTTCGTTAGGTGATTTGGGACTTAGGAGTGTGTTCAGAATGTAGTTTTGATGTCCGGAGTAGAATTAGGCTTGAATTGGCAAAAGTTAGTTTTTGGCGATTTCCGGTCGGCAGTGGAGAATAGGCTATCGGAGTTGGAATGGAATTCCACAAGTTGGAACAGGTTTGTAGTGTAATTTTTGATACGTGTGCAAATTTTCAGGTCAATCGGATGTGTTTTGGTTGGTTTCGGCATCATTGGCGAAATTTAGAAGTTTCAAAGTTCATAGGCTTGAATTTGATGTAATTTTGGTGTTTTCGTGTTGTTTTTGGTGTTTCGAAGGCTCGACTAAGTTTGAATGATGCTATGGGGTGTGTTGGTATGTTTCATTGGGGCCCCAAGGGGCTCGGGATTGATTTCGGATGGTTGGCGGAGGTTTGAACTTGGGAAATTTGCAGCAAATAGCTGCTGGTGTTAAGCTGCTGGTGTGGCCGCACCTGCGGATGGGCAGCTGCAAGTGCGAAGGTCCACACGTAGGTGCGAAAAGAGGCTAGGCAGGAGGAGTCCGCAGGTGCGAAGAATTGGCCGCACCTGCGAAGACGCATGTGCGGAAAAGGGACCGTAGGTGCGAGAAAGGGACTGTTAGTGGGTTTTCGCAGGTGCGCACCTGGGACTGCAGGTGCGGGTCCGCAGGTGCAAGGAAAGGTCCGCAGGTGCAGATTAACTGGGCAGAACAATATAAAAGAATGCCTCCGCAAAATTTTGGTTATTCTTCCATTGTTGTATGTGGGTGGAGCTTATTTGAGAGCAAATTGAAGAAGGTGTTCGAGGGTCTTCAGTGGAGGTAATTTCCCGGGCTATATAACTCGTTTCTATGCTATTTTGTACGGATTAGGCTTGTAATTTGAAGAATTAAAGTAGAAAAACTTTGGAAAAATGGGAGGAGGTTTGGAAAATTCTTTTGGCGATTTGGGTAGGCAATTGTGGTCCGATTGTGGTGTTCTTGGTATGTGTAGAATCGTGGGAGGGACGAGGTTTCTATTGATGTAAATTTTATTAAATTCGGAGACGTGGGACCGGGGCTCGGGTTTTGTCGAATTTCGAGATTTTTGTATAAATTGATAGTTTTCGATTGGGTTGTGTTCCTTTAGCATATATTGATGATGTTGAACTGGTTTTGGTTAGATTCGGAGCAATCGGAAGCCAATTTGAGAGGCAAGAGCATCGCGGACTTGTATTGTGGCCCGGTAGAGGTAAGTAATGGTTATAAATCTTGTCCTGAGGGTATGAAACCCCGGACTTCATATTTCTTACTGTATTTAGAATGGTGCACATATTAGATGACGAGTATGTGGCGCGCATTGATTTTTGGATTGGACTTGGTCCTCTCCGCGGCAACTATTGAGTTGCGTATTTTACTCTAAATCATATGTNCTATTTTTAGAATGACGCACATATTAAATGACGAGTATGTGGCGCACACTGATTTTTGGATTAGACTTGGTCCTCTCCGTGAAAACTATTGAGTTGCGTATTTTTACTCTAAACCATATGTTAAATTATGTTCTAAAACCATTGATATATTTGGGCTATACGCCATGTTTGGGGGATAGTGTCGACTTGTTTGGACCCCTTGGGAGCTTTTTATTGATATTTCTATTGTTCTTAACTATTTCGAAACTCAGACTTATTTACGCTATTTTGAGATATAAAATGATGTTTTGGGTCGAGTACCCCATTTTTTATACACCCGAGGGGATTTTGAGAGGTTCTGACTTAGTGAGGCCGAATGCCTGATTGTGAGGATATGATACGCCACGAGGTGTCTTGATATTAGCGCTTGGGATGAAGGAGCCTCTCCGGAGTCTGTACACCCCCCCGTGAGCGCAGGTACTTAATGAGTGTGAGTGCCGATGTTGAGTGACGAGTGATTGGGAGGCATGAGTGACAGTGAGGTTGCCCGAGGGGCTGATACTGAGTGGCTGTGAGGTGCTGAGTGATGTTCTGCCCGAGGGGAAATTTATGATCCATGTTTTTTCCCAAGGGGATACTTATGATTTATTACATTTTATACTAAATCCTTCAGTTATTTTTATTTCGGAAATTGTTGGAAAATACATTTTTCAAAGGATTTTACTGAAGTTGGCTTCTAAGGCATGTTGATTTCATATATCTATGTATATACTGTTGGAAAGAAAGGTTGTGCATATTGTGAACTGATGATATTGATTTTTTTGTGTTTCTTGCCACTTAGACTTGATTTATTTTCAGTATTACTGAGTTGACGTACTCACATTACTCACTGCACCTTTGTGTGCAGATACAGGTGCTGATACGGAGCGTTAGCCATCTAGTTCGTGCGGAGCCGGAGTTTGGGATATAGAGGTAGCTGTTCAGCCTCCGCATCATCTCTGTTTTTCCTTATTATGTTGTATCTAGTTATTCGTTCGGAGGTTTTGTATTATAAAAGTATACCTTTTGGCATATTTCTTAGATGCTCATGACATGTTGACTCCGGATTTTAGGGATGGCGTAGACTGTTTAGCTGTTATTTTGCCTAATGGATTCAGTAATTCTATATACTTTATGAAATGTATGAAAATGGTTGGGATTTTGGAAAGAAATTTTAAATTATGTGATTATTGGCTAGCCTAGTTCCACGATAGGCTCCATCACGGCCGGTTTAGGATTTGGAGTCGTGACATAAAGATACAGTGCCCCTGGCAAAATGGACGTTAGTGCCATCGAATAGCACTAGTATGCAGAGCTAAAAGTCCTCTTTCAAAATAGAATGATCATATAAGAAAAGGAAAGCCATATAAACAACAAGTCACAATCTATAATATCCAAATTCCCAATTGAAACATAATAATTTTCAAAATACGAAAGTAATACATATTTTTAGTTGGGAGATCTTTAGTACCGATAATACCGCAGTTCACGATACCACTGTGTCCGATCACGGACCAATCGGCTAAGCCTCCTTATTTGAAGGCATCAACCACAATCACACTTTATAACACAATTTCCAGCACAATCACCACCATGTGTGCGACATGGCGTCCGATCACGGCCCGATCGGCTAGGCCATCTCACTACAATGCCGTGTGGTTCGACATTATATGCTTTTACCAATAATCTCATCCCAATTGAGGGGAATAATTTCATCACATCAATCTCATCCCAGATAAGGGGAATATATCACAATTCACTCTTACACCGACACGTGTAGTTTTGGGGTTGGGTTATTTCAACCTGTCCTTCCTCGGTGACTATCAATTCTCCCAATGATATTTTTATATTGATTTGAACACAAAGGCGACATAAATACAAATGTATTCATCTCAGAATCTTTCACATTGTATAGATCTTTATTAGTATTTCCAACCATTCATATTAACAATATTTCCTTGGATCTTTGGGCCTTTCACATAATTCTTTATTCATGGCACGATGACCATATTTTATATATATTTCATACCTTCACTTCTTTTAATTTCAAGGATCACCACCAAATATCAGCATATAGAGTATATCAGAAATCATATACCTCAAGTTCACTAGTAATGGAACTTTAAACACAAAGGATTCTTTCCAAAGGAAGGGACATACCAACCAACAACAGAAACACATGTCAAAGTCATAGACAAGCAAATACGCCAATTATTCTTGAATTACTCTTTTCCAATCACGACAATGTACCATTCCAACACCGGAGTATGTAAGAACTCGGATCACATTGGATATATTTATAAGGTAAATCATTATCTAAAACGGCCACTTATGGCATAAATTGAGTATAAGAGATTTTAGGCAAATTCTACTTTTAGAAGTCATTTTAAAACAGTTGAGTGGAGGCTAATTTCATAATCTGTTTCATATTTTCTCATTTCATAGGCATGACTAGGCACAATTATAACTAAAGTTCTTAGTTTGTTATCCACACTCTATTTCCTTGGTTCATTTAATTCATTTTCAAACATCTTTATAGTTTATCAACAACTAGACACACTCAATCAAGACATTTAGTACACATAAGATCAATTAGGAGTATTAAGCATATCGAGTTTTCCTCACCTAGTTGGTATATCCATTTTTATTTAATATACAACTCACAGCCATACCATTTTAATAAGCAAACCATACTTTAAACATCTACCTTTCGATATAAGGCTCATTCGGAATAATCAAGTTTATGCGTTTATAGGGGATAACCCGGAACATAAAAATTAGGGATTTTGAGCCGGTCATACTTAAACATACAGAAGCATTATGGAATTCAATTCCGAGAGAGAAATTTTAGCCAACATACCTTGTTTGAGCTTTCCTTAAGTTACTACAACACACCAACACTTCTAGCAATAACAATCTATAGAAAGATAGCAAAAATTAGTTAATAACTAGAAGGATCTCGATGGTGTAACTCTCCTAGGGATTTTGTCAAACATCTATCATGAAAAATAGACTAATAGGATCTAAAATTGTAATCCCTTCCTCCTTCAACAACTTTAAACAAGAAACTACCATAATGGTTCATTAATCCCCTTATACAAAAACTTAGTGTCACATGCTTGGAATATTTCCAACCCCATAATATGTATTTGAACTCATAATCTCTTATATGAAATCTTAGAAGTAGGACTTACCGGAAAGATAGTGAGCTAGAGATTAGCTTCTTTGGTTCTTGAGAATTTGTGCAAGATTGGATGATTAGGATGTTAGGCTACTCATTGCCTCTGTAAAATGCTCTCACCTCTCTCTAGATTCACAAGAAAATATCCCTAAATAAAGCCCCAAAGCCGATTTATTAAAATGGGGTCGGGTTATGAAAATAGGAAAAAGAAGCCTTCGAAATCGGGTCTACGATCGCAGAATGGACTGCAGAACGGGTATGTGGGTCACATAATGGATCGAAAAATTGGTTCCAGAACCGGGCTTCACTGGAAAGGTCTGTGACCATTTTGCGGTCGCATAACCACTTCTGCGGTCACAGAATGGCCGCAAAATTGCATTATGCCAACCTTTGGTAATTTGATCATTACTTTTTGTAGGAGTGTCCAAATGACTTCATTTGATATTTTTCATCACATAAAACCTTATATATATGCACATATGCTCGTCCAAAGTTTGAACTTGTGCATACTCATTTAGAATTTTAGCCTATTATGTAATTTCCCAACTTGAATTAGACTTAGACCTCTCCTTACACCCCACATTACTTATTATATGAGTTATAAACTTAGTACAATATCCAATTGATATCCATCATATTAATAGTACATAAAATATTATAATTAGCCTACCTAGCACCACGAAATCCTAAATTACTTAGCGAAATTTTTCGGGGCCTTACATTCTCCCCCGCTTAGGATCATTCGTCCTTGAATGAGAAGTAGATTCCGTCCCAAACATTTAACATAATATATCTCTTTTCTCACCTACCTCAAGTCCCTGAATTTTTGACTAACTCCCAAAAATTTTCAGAAATTTCGGCAGCGTCTCCTTTGTAACCTGGCCTATCCACCTGCCATAGAACCACCAAAACCACCCTAACAACACATCAAAAACTTTAAAAAGCACCACAATGTATATATCAGTAACGCTAATCTCAGCATTACAAGCACTACATTATCATAATGATACCTGGACATGGATTGCACATTTTTAAATCATAACACCAAGAAGGTACCTTTCAAATCAAAACCAATTGTTATACAATCAAGCAAAAATATTTTCTTTCCACGACACTTTCGTCCTTCAAGGTGGCTTCCTCGACTTAAAGACTTTTCCATAACACATTCACAGAAACAATCTCAACTCCCAAACTTATCTAACAAGGATGACAAATAGATACCTCACATAAGCTAACTATCCATTAAATTCACCTTCAATAATTTCCACTGGAATAATGCACAAAGAATTTCCAACTACCTTCTTAGACATAGACATATGAAAACACAGAATACACGAAGAACAACGATGGAGAAACATCATACTCTAGTGCATCCTAATGTGAACTACACTTACTGCTTTTACTTGATTTGTATCAACCTTAGTTGTATAATTCTTGTTGTTAATTGCTTTCTTCACCGATTTGAGTTGTGTATTTACTTTTTGGGACTACGAGGCGGTACCTCGAGAGATCGCCCTACAGATTTACTTTTGAGACTACAAGGAGGTACCTTGGGATATCTCCTCGTACATTTACTTTTGGGACTACGATACGGTATGTCGGGAGATCCCTTGTTGAGTATTTACGTTTGGGACTAGGAGATGGTATCTCGAGAGTGCCCCTGATGTTATCTCATTAAGTTGTGTTTATATTCTCTGTGAATTCTTTCTGTTAAGTTCTCCGTTTTTCTTTATTTTACTATATCATCTATCTTATTATTATATCCCAGTGGGGCCCGGACCTGATCTCGTCGCTAATCTACTGAGGTTAGGCTTGGTAATATGGGTACCGCTGTGGTGTACTCATGCTACTCTTCTACACATGTTTTGTGTGCAGAAAAAGGTGCTTCTTTTCAGCCCCATTATTAGCTGAGAGTGCTTGTTGTTGTACGGAGACTTCAAGGTACACCTGCCGCGTGCGTAGACCTCGGAGTCCATTTCTATTCTCTCCTTTCCGTATTTTCTTAGAATCTGGTGTATAGAGATACTAGTTTTTCTTCTGTAGCTTGTGACCTATGACTACTGGGTTTTGGGAAAATACTGTGTATACTTGAGTGTTGGATTTTGTACATGTTGAGTGGTATATTATCAGTAATTAATTATCTGTTGCAGTTTAGTTGTTAAATTTTGCTTTGATTTCTATTTTTCCGCAATTTGTTAGGCTTACCTAGTCGTAGAGACTAGGTGCTGTCACGACGTCTTATGGAGGGATAATATGGGTCGTGACAAGTTGGTATCAGATCCATAGTGTTCATAGGTGTCGTGAGTCACAAGCCGATTTATTATAGTCTCACAGATCGGTACGGAGACGTCCGTACTTATCTTCGGGAGGATATGGAACTTTTAGAAAAAAATACACTTCTTTGATTCCGTGTCGTGCAAAATTTTTGACTTCAAAATTCTAAACTTCTGTATTCTATTCTCTCACAGATAGTGAGGACACGTTCAGGCAAATCTGATGACCATGCACCCGCACCCCCTACTAGAGCCGCGAGAGGGGGGCTGGGGTAGAGGCCGAGAACGTCCACGTGGTGCAGCCAGAGCACTCGCACGAGCTGCTACAAAGAAGCCCCCCAGTAGCTCCAGCTGGAGGGTTGTCACCTGAGGTACCTGTTGCTGCACCAGCCCTCCAGGAGACTCTGGCCCAGTTTCTGAGCATGTTTAGCACCTTGGCTCAGGCTAGATTGATTCTACTTGCTCCTACCACGTCTCAAGCCGGGGGAGAGCATAGACTCCTACTTCCCGTATCCCAGAGCAGCAAGTATAGGTCAACTAGGTTCTAGAGATTATACTGATGCAGCCTGTAGCTCTAGTTTAGCTTGAGGCTTGGGCAGTAGTTTCGGAGGTGGAGCAACTCAGACTTTAGAGGTACAAGAAGTACCTCACTCCTACCTTCAGTGGATTGGCGTTAGAGGATTCCTAGGGTTTTCTGGAGGAGTTTCACCGTATTCTCCATACTATGGGTGTAGCGAAGTCGAGTAGGGTTTCTTTATTATATTCCAGCTTAGAGCAGCAACCTATCAGTGGTGGATTTCTTATGAGTTGAGTAGTCTGGCTGAGGCAACTTCACTTATATGGAATCAATTCTCATACATGTTCTTGAGGCAGTATGTTCCCAGAGGCTAAGAGATGCATGGCGCGTGGAGTTTGAGCAGTTGCGCCAGGATTCTATGACTCTGTTAGAGAATGCAGTTCGCTTCAGTGATTCGGCCCGACATGCATTAGCCTTGGTTGCTACAGTTCAAGAGAGAGTCCGTCGATTTATCGAGGGACTCCACCCCAGTATCAGGTTTAGCATGGCCCGGGAGTTAGAGATGGATATTTTGTACTAGCGTGTTGTGAGTATTGCTAGGAGATTGGAGGGTATGCTTGCTCAGGAGAGAGAGGAGAAGGAGGCTAAGAGGTCTCGAGAGTCTAGCACCTATAGTGGTACTCGTGCTCCAGTTGCAGTTCATCATGGTAGGGTCTATGTGAGTTACCTCATTCATTAAGCATTACTAGCCGCCAGTGGTATTCGGGCCCCTTCTAGACCCCAGGAGCCTTATTGTGCACCGCTAGTATCTAGTGCACCTCCTACACGAGGTGCTTTTAGCAGTCAGTCCAGTAGACCTAGCTTGATCCAGCCACAATAGCCACACCCTCCGAGAGCTTGTTTTGAGTGTGGAAATACTCTCCATATGGTGAGGTATTGCCCAGACATAGGAGGGGTGCCCCTCCACAGACTTCTCAAGTACCACGTGCTCCACCGGGTCCTCAAGCTATGATTACAGCACCAGTTACCGCCCCACCTGCTCATCCAGCTCGAGGTGGAGGTCGGGGAGGTGGATTTCACCCAGAGGGGGAGGCCAGGCCAAATATTATGCTCTTCCCGCTCATACAGAGGCAATTTCTTCCGACTTTGTCATTATGGGTATTGTTCTGGACTGGCATAGAAATGCATCGGTTTTATTTGATCCAGGCTCCACTTATTCCTATGTGTCCTCTTATTTTTCTCCGTATTTGGGCGTAGCCTGTGATTCTTTGAGTTCTCCTAAGTATGTGTCTACACATATGAGAGATCCTATTATTATGGACCATGTGTATCAGTCGTGTTTGGTGGTTTGTGGTTTTGAGCCCAGAGCCGATTTATTATTGCTCAGTATGGTAGATTTTGATATTATTTTGGGCATGGACTGGTAGTCTCCCCATTATACTATTCTTGATTGTCACGCCAAGACTATGACACTGGCTATGCCAGGATTACCGCGATTAGAACCTTAGCGTATACTCCCAGCAGAGTTATTTCATTTCTTAAAGTTAAACAAATGGTTGAGAAGGGGTATGATGCATATCTAGATTATGTGAGAGATGTCAGTATTAATGCCTCTACAGTTGATTCATTTCCAGCAGGAAGGGATTTTCCAGATGTATTTCCAGTTGATCTTCCTGGCAAGTTGCCCGACAGAGATGTTGACTTTGGCATTGATTTGTTGTCGGGCACTCAACCCATCTCTATTCCTCCATATCGTATGGATCCTCCTGATTTGAAGGAATTGAAGGATCAGTTACATGAGTTGCTTGATAAGGGCTTCATTTGGCCCAGTGTGTCACATTGGGGTGCTCCGATCTTGTTTGTGAAAAAGAAGGATGGTTCTATGCGTATGTGGATTGATTATCGCCAGTTGAACAAAGTCATAGTGAAGAATATGTATCTACTGCCTCGTATTGACGACCTATTTGATCAGTTACAGAGTGCCAGAGTGTTTTCTAAGATTGACTTAGTTCAGACTATCATCAGTTGAAGATTCGGGAGCTAGATATCCCAAAGACTGCTTTTAGGACTCGATATAGTCACTACGAGTTCCTTGTGATGTCATTTGGGCTGACCAATGCCCCAACAACATTTATGCATTTGATGCACAATGTATGTCGGCCCTATCTTTACTCATTCGTCATTGTGTTTATTGACGACATTCTGGTGTACTCCCAGACTCGGGAGGATCATGAGCAGCACCTGAGGACTGTGCTTCAGACCTTGAGAGAAAAGAATTTATATGCAAAATTTTCGAAGTGTGAGTTTTGGCTAGATTCAATGGCATTTTGGGGTTCAAGTGATGGGATCAAAGTGAATCCGAAGAAGGTGGAAATAGTGCAGAGTTGGCCCAGACCGTCCTCAGCTACGGAGATCCGGAGTTTTCTTGGTTTGGCGGTGTATTACCGTCTATTTGTAGAGGGTTTCTCATCTATTGCAGCACCTATTACCAGGCTAACCCATAAGGGTGCTCCATTCAGGTACACAGAGGAGTGTGAGGAGAGATTTTAGAGGCTCAAGACAACTTTGACTACAACCCCAATATTGGAATTGCCTACAGGTTTGGGGTCTTATACTATATATTGTAATGCATCACGGATTGGTCTCGGCGCAGTGTTGATGCAAGACGGTAAGGTGATTGCCTACGCGTCCAGACAGTTGTAGGTACATGAAAAGAACTATCCTGTCCACGACCTTGAGTTAGCAGGTATTGTTCATGCCTTGAAGATTTGGTGGAACTATTTGTAAGGTGTCCCATGTGATATCTACACCGATCACCGGAGTTTGCAGCATTTTTTTCAAACAGAAGGATCTTAACTTGCGTCAGCGGAGGAGGTTGGAGTTGTTTAAGGATTATGATATCACCATTTTGTACCATCTCGGGAAGGCCAATGTGGTGGCTGATGCCTTGAGTTGACGGGCGGAGATTTTGGGGAGCTTAGCATATCTACCAGCAGCATAGAGGCCATTGGCGTTGGATGTTCAAGCCTTAGACAACCAGTTTGTTAGATTGGATATTTCTGAGCCGAGTCAAGTGTTGGCTTGTGTGGTCTCTCAGTCTTTTCTTTATGATCGTATCAGGGAGCGTCAGTATGATGACCCCCATCTATTTGTCCTTAAGGACACGGTTCAACACAATGATGCTAAGGAGGTCACCATTGGAGATGATGGTGCATTGTGGATGCAAGGCAGGTTATGTGTGCCCAATATAGATGGTTTGCATGATTTGATTCTCCAGGAGGTTCACAGTTCGCGGTACTCTATTCATCTGGGTGCTGAGAAGATGTATCAGAACTTGAGGCAACATTACTGGTAGAGGAGAATGAAGAAGGACATAGTGGAATGTGTAGCTCGGCGTCTAAATTGCCAGCATGTAAAGTATGATCATCAGCGGTCAGGTAGTTCGCTTCAAGAGTTAGAGATTTCGGAGTGGAAATGGGAGTGTATCACTATGGATTTTGTTGTCTGGATTCCACGGACTCAACAGGAGTTTGATGCAATTTGGATTATCGTGGATAGGTTGACTAAGTTAGCTCATTTCATTCCTGTGATGACTACCTATTCTTCTGAGCAGCTGGCTCGAGTTTATATCCGCGAGATTGTCAGGCTCCATGGCGTACCAATATCTATCATCTCTAACCGGGGTACGCACTTTACATCACGGTTCTGGAGGGTCGTACAACATGAGTTAGTACTCGGGTTGAGTTGAACACAACACCATCCGAGCGCATTATTCAGATATTAGAGGATATGCTCCGTGTGTGCATAGTGGAGTTTGGAGGTACTTGGGATCAGTTCTTGTCACTTGCAGAGTTTGCCTATAACAATAGTTATCAGTCGAGCATCCATATGGCACTGTATGAGGCTTTGTATGGTAGGCGGTGTCGTACTCCAGTGGGTTGGTTCGAGTCGGATGAGGCTAGGTTATTGGGTACATACTTGGTTCAGGATTCTCTAGAGAAGGTTAAGGTGATTCAGGATCGACTTCGCACAGTCCAGTCCAGACAGAAGAGTTATGCGGATCAGTGTCACCCATGAAGGGTGTTATGAGGTTCAGAAAGAAGGGTAAGATGAGCCCAAGGTTTATTGGCCCATTCGAGGTGTTGCGATGTGTTGGGGAGGTTGCTTATGAGCTTTCCTTGCCTCCCAATTTAGCAGGAGTTCATCCGGTATTTCATGTTTCTATGCTCCGAAAGTAGCACAGTGATGCGTCTCATGTGTTCTATTTTAGCTCAGTCTAGTTGGACAAGGATTTATCTTGTGTTGAGGAGCCGGTGGCTATTTTGGACAGGCAGGTTCGAAAGCTGAGGTCAAAGAATATTGCTTCAGTAAAGGTTCAATGGAGGGGTCAACCAGTCGAGGAGGCGACTTGGGAGATCGAGCATGATATGTGCAACCGTTATCCTCATCTTTTCACCACTTCAGATATGTCTCTATACTCGTCCGAGAACAAATGATTGTTTTAAAAGGGGAAGATGTAACGGCCTGGCCGGTCGTTTTGAGAGTACTAGCCCCGATCCCCTATTTATTGCTTCCCCCATATCTTTTTCTGCTTATGTGACTTATCGGGAGGTTTTGTTTTTGGTTTCGGAGTGAATTGGGCCACTTTGTCCCTAAAACGGAAGCTTAAGTTCTCGGATTTTTACCGTAGTTTGAACTGTATGAAGACGCCTCCGGAATAGAGTTTCGTCGGTCCTGGTAGCTCAGTTGGGTGATTTTGGACTTAGGAGCGTGTCCGATTGTGTTTGGAGCTATGTAGCTGAATTAGGCTTGAAATGGCAAAATTTGAATTTTTGGGAAGTTTAACCAGGAGTGGACTTTTTGATATCAGGGTTAAATTCTGATTCCAGAAGTCGGAGTAGGTCCGTAAGGTCAACTATGACTTATGTGCAAACTTTGGGGTCAAACGGACGTGATTTGATAGGTTTCGACATCAGTTATAGAAGTTTGAAGTTTCAAAATTCATTAAGTTTAAATTGGAGGGTGATTCATGTTTTTAACGCTGTTTGATGTGATTTGAGGGCTCGACTAAGTTCGTATGGTATTTTAGGACTTGTTGGTATATTGGTTGAGGTCCCAGGGGCCTCAGGTGGATTCCAGGTGGTTAACGAACAAAATATGGAGTTGGAAGAATTCCTAAAGCATTGCTATTCTGGTGTCACCGCACCTGAGGTGGGGTTGGCCGTAGGTGCGGACTCGCAAAAGCGAGCGTATGGACCGCAGGTGCGAGGCTGTCTTGGCCCAGCTGGGGGCTCATGCGAAAGGGGAGCCGCATCTGCGCATCCCCATATGCAGAGATGTGACCGCAAAAGAGAAAGGCCGGCCTGGGGCAGGGTCGCAGAAGCAGAATATCTTCCGCAAAAGCAGGTCCGCAGGTGTGAGCCCTTGTCCGTAGAAGTGAAATGTTGTCTTTAAGTGGAATCCACACCTACAATGAAATTTTCGCAGGTGCAGCGACGTAGATGCGTCAATGAGCTCGCAAGTGCGAAATCTCTGGGCAGAAAAGGCTAAGTTCGAGGGTTTTATCACATTTTCAATTTTGAGAGCTAGGATTGAGGCGATAATTGAAGGGTTTTTTAGAGAAACTATAGGGTAACAATTCTTGACTCATTTATGGTTATATTCCATTAATATATAGTTGATTTAATCATTTAATTAAGGATTTGGGTTGAGAAATTTGGGGAAAGAGTTGAAGAATTCTTCAACCAAAATTTTGAGTTTTGATCAGAATTTTGATATGGATTTGAGTAATTTTGATACAAGTGAACTCGTGGTTGAATGGGTGCTCGTATTTTGTGACTTTTACCCGATTATGATATGTGGGTCCAGTCGACTTTTTAGGGCGATTTTCGAAATTCTTGTTAAAGTCTTCATTTCATTAATTATATTAGTGTATTATAGTTGTATTTGTGGTATGTAATTATTTTTTGGCTAGATTTGGGCCATTCGGAGTCGGATAATCGAGAAAAGGGCATTCTTATTGACTGATTGAGCTTGGTTCGAGGTAAGTGGCTTGCCTAACCTTGTGCGAGGAAAATCTCCTTAGGATTTGGTACTGTTGTGATACTTCTGTGATATGTGAGTGCCGTGTACGCGAGGTAACGAATGCGTACACGGGCCAATTGTTATAAAATTTGAGTTTTCTGAGCAATATCCTGTTACACCTTATTTGAGTTATATTAGCATGTGTAGTTATCCTATTTAGCCTAGCTTCTCATTGCTACGTGTCTTAAATGCTTATTTGAATTCTGTGCAACATGTTTAGTTGAATTCCTGCCTTTGCTTGATTTTTATCAACCTTAGCTGTAGAATTCTTGTTGTCAATTGCTTTCTCCATCGATATGAGTTGTGTATTTACTTTTCGGACTACGAGGCGGTACCTCAGGAGATTCCCCTGCACATTTACTTTTAAGACTACGAAGCAGTACCTCGAGAGATCTCCTCGCATATTTACTTTTTGGGACTACGAGACGGTTTCTTGGGAGCGCCCTTGTTGTTATCTCATTGTGCTATGTTGTTATTCTTTGTGAATTCTTTCTATTAAGTTATTCATTTTTTTTTTTTCATGTTATTATATCATCTATCTTATTATTATATCCCAGTAGGGCCCGGACCTAACCTCGTCACTACTCTACCGAGGTTATGTTTGGCACTTACTAGGTACCGTTGTGGTGTACTCATGCTACTCTTATGCACATGTTTTTTGTGCAGATCTAGGTGCTTCTTATCAGCCCTGCTATTAGCTGAGAGTGCTTGATGTTGTACGGAGACTTCAAGGTACATCTGCCTCATCCGCAGACCTCGGAGTTCCCTTCCATTCCCTCATTTCCGTACTTTCTTAGACTCTAGTGTATATAGATACTAGTTTTTCTTCTGTAGATTGTGACTTAGGACTACCGAGTTTTTGGAAAATACTATGTATACTCGAGTGTTGGGTTTTATACATGTCGAGAAGCATCTTATCAGTATTTAATTATCTGCTGCAGTTTAGTTGTTAAATTTTTCTTTGATTTCCGTTTTCCCACAATTCGTTAGGCTTACCTAGTCGTAGAGACTAGGTGCCGTCACAACGTCTTACAGAGGGAAAATTTGGGCCGTGAAAATTAAACTCCCGCCAGATTGTGTATGCACCAGAGGTGAAATTATTATAGTAGAGCTTTAGTGTGGATGTGAACTCCATCAATGTGGAAGGGAGGTTATGAAAAAGACAGAAGATATGATGCGGTATTTAAAGGTAAGTAAGGTAAAGGTAAAGAAGGCATGGGATATTCAAGTGCAAAAGGTTATAAATAGTCTAGACTTCAGATAGAGGGCTAAAAGCGCTGTAATTTAGTATCCAGAAATGATAGTGGTGTCATCAGTAGCATATCTTTCAGCCTATGGTTTCCAGGTTTGGGAGGTCTAGTTAAGAGAGTAAAGAAGAGTTAGATAGCATGATGTCTCGCTTAAGGTGTTAGAATAACATAAGGAAATCTATGGTGATAGAAAGTTAAAGGAAGGTTGCGAGTAGTATAAATAGATATGTGTAGGTCACAAGATAAGGTATGATAGAGTGACAATGTTTTAGGTAGACAGGAGTAAGGATAAGGAAAGGTGAGTGAGAAGGTGACAAGAATAGGTAAGGCTTCGGGATAAAGCCCATCAAACAAGAGAGCTGATGGTTTCTGTAAGTTATAAAAAGCTCAGTATAGCCTGAATGAACTCAGAGGAGTCTAAGACTAGGAGAATTTAAAAGAGATGGAATGTTGTCCTGGTAGTAGAATAAGGGTATAGTTGGGATAGATAAGAGGATGACGTTTAGGGCTTTGATTGAGTAATGATTCAAAGAAAAGGGATTTCATGAATTGCACATGATTAGAATACCCCCATAAGATGAATCACGTTGCGATGCTATGAAATACGATTATTGAAGTATAGTATCGTCCCTAGATGGATCAGAAAAATCACTTTAGATGCTCTCCGATGAGACGTGAGCCCTAGTGACAATGTATTATGTAAGAGGTTTCAAGTTATCAATGGTAGATTATAGATCGACATTAAAGTGAATCAACAATAGATGGATAAAAGTTCCAAAATGTGAGAGGAGATTAAGATGTTATTCTTTAGATGAACAATAATGATGAAGCATTAAAGGACTTAGATTTATACATATACACTACCAGAAAATCGTGGATTTTTATCGAAATTTCCGATGGAAAAAAATTAAGGGAAATTTCCAACCAAATTGTTCGGAATTTTAAAAAAAACATCAATTATATTTTTTAAAAATATTTTCGACCATATTTTCGACCAAATCAGTCGGAATTTTTGGTGCAAATCCCGTGAAGTTATTTTCGACCGAATCTATTAGTATTGAATTTTTAAAATTTGACTGGTTGACTCGTTTGACTTTAGTAGCGACCAAATCAGTTAGTAGTTTTTTTTATAAGAAAAGAATAATTTAATTATATTTCCGACCGAATCGGTCGAAAATCTAGTTTTAAACCCTACGCGACCCCCTTCCCAAAACACAGAAGCTCATTTTGTCTTTCTTCCTCCTCCTTCTCTCATCCTCCCCCTCTCTCCCTCTTGCCTTCTTCACCATCCTCCTCCTTCCAGGTAATATATTTTCGCTCTCTCCCTCTCTCTCTCTCCCTCTCTCTCTCTCCCTCTCGTTTCCACCTCCCTTCTCCCTCTCCCTCCTCCTCCCTTTTCCCCATAATTTTTAATTTTTTTTTTCATTTTTTAGCAGTGGGTCCGCGGCGGCAACTGTGGCATCTTTCTTCTTTGGTATTTTTTCTGGTGAAGTAAGTACTTCGTTGACATATAGCTTGTTTTTATTGTTAGATTATTAATAATTTTAATTGTTACAGGCTTATTGGATTTTCTATATATGAACATCCTAACTAGTTGAATTAGGTATGGTTGAATTTTTAGAGATTTTAGTTTTTATAGGTTTATTGGATTTAGCTATGGAATGATATATTAAATTTTTAGTTGTATTAACTAGTTATAGTTTAAAAAAATTGGTGCAAAGCTTGCCGTACTAGGTTCATTGTTGCTTGTTATTTTTACAATTAAAATGATATTAAATTTACATTTTTTCAATGTCAACATTAAAATTAATTTGTAAATTTGAGAAATCATTAGTTTGGATTATATTAACATTTAAGAAGCGATTCAAATTTAATTATCATAATTAAAGACTTTTATAATTTAGAATAGGGATTAATGTGAGATTTCGAGTGTTAAGAAATATTAATTTAAAAAATAAAATATATCAATTAAAGTGCTTTGACACAATCATACGTATATATTTAAAAGGAACCTTTGAAAGAGTATAACTTTGTAATCAGTTTAAATAAATCAAATTGTTTTAAATATCTCATTTCTAGATTTATACTTGTGTAGATGGAACTTGTGCATCGTAAATGGATATATAATAGGAATCATCCTAATCATGCGGGGTTGAGGGATGAATTTACTGAAGGGGTTGATGAATTTATTGGTAAGGCTCAAACACTTGATGATTTTCTTATTGGAGGAAGGATTAGGTGCCTTTATGTGAAATATAAGTGTGTTAAGTTATTGAAAACAGACGAAGTTAAAGTTCCTCTCTACAAGAAAGGATTTGTAGAAATTCATTATATATGGACTGTTCATGGGGAGAATTATGCTAGTTTACATGATATTAACATTCAAAATTCTTTTGGTGGTGAGGGTAGCTCCATAGAGGAGCATAATGATAACTCGATATAATGAAATGATGAGAGATGCTTTTAGGATGTTTCCTGGGGTTCAATCCAAACCAAATGATGAGGCTAAGTGTTTCTATGAACAATTAGAGGAAGCTAGTCGCCCATTGTATGAAGGCTCGGTGCGTTCCAAGTTGTCTATTGCGGTTAGATTGCTAAACATTAAATCAGATAGTTCTATTTCCCATGCGGACATGGATTTTGTTATTGGGCTTTTGACTGAACTTAATCCGAGTAACATTGACTTACCAAAAGATTTCTACACTACTAAGAAATTTGGTTCCAAGTTAGTCCTTTCATCACAGAGAATGGTGTGTTTCAAGAGATTTTGGAACTGGAGTATACTGTAGGTTGGCCAAAGAAAAAGTTGGTACTCATTCGATGTAAGTGGTATGATCCAACACCGAATAGAGATAAAAAGGCTCACACTCAGTACAAAATAGTTGAAATTAAACACACGGGGCAGTATAGACTTTATGATCCCTTTATCATTTCACAAAAGGTAAAACAAGTGTATTATGCTCCTTATCCTTTGAGCAAAAATAAGTCTGCATGGCGGGTAATTTTGAAAACAAAGCTCGTGAGTAGAGTGGAAGTCGAAGATGCATTAGATGTGGCGTACCAGAATGATATTTCAAGTGTTGAATCAATAGTGGATGATGGATTAGCAGATGAATTGTAGCATAATGAAGGTATATATGAAGAATTTGTTCCTTCTGTCCTTGTACCAAATGAGTAAGAAGATAGAGGTGTTGAACATGAAAGAAGTGATGAGGAAGAATTACTAGATGAAAATGAAACAGACGATGATGAAGACTAAGATGATTACTATGAAGATAATGATGAGGATTGACTTGTTATTCTTTTTTATGTTGTTCTTCCTTCAATCATTTAATATATTTGAAGAATTGTTGTGTGTTTTTTTGACATGTTGGTTTTTTTTATGTTATTCCTTTAATTATCTATTATGTTGCAAAATTATTTTATAATTTTATGACTTTTTAGGTTGTTTATTTATTTCTTTTGTTGTTTAATTTGTAGAATAGTTTTTTTTATATTTACTATCACTTGTTGTATTTTATTATGATTATATTACAGATATGTCATCTAAGGGGGAGGAAAAGATGAAATCTAAGAAGAAAAAACAATCTGTTCCAAGTACCTCAATTATGCCAAATGTGAGTCCTCCTCTTCCTCATCCTTCTCAGTCGACTTCATTTCCATTTACTATGTTCACTATCCCGCCTCCTTCTAAAAATTCAGTTCAATATTATTATATGCCTGGCAAAGGAAGTCAAAGTAACACTGTTTTTATCTTTATATAGACGCCTTCTATACCATCTTCTTCACTGGGCTTTCATGGTAGTCAGCATGGTGGCTCACCAGATGCTACACCTCGAGCTTTCATGGTAGTCAGCATGGTGGCTCACCAACTTGTCACCACCCGAAATTCCCACCTTCGGGACCGTGATGGCGACTAATATTTCACTTGTTAGGAAAGTCAGCGTTAGAGGGTTCTAAATTCCAACTTTAGCCAATTTCACTAATAAGAACAATTAAGCTAAACAGAAGCTAAAATTGATTTGCGGAATAACATAAAACTCATAATATTCGATACATTTAGGATCTGGAGTCACAATTCACGAGCTATTATGATTTACTAAAAATAGAGTCTGAAAGAAAATACACTGTTCTAAAAGAAAAGAAACAGTAAAATAATGTGACTAGGAAGAGACTTTAAGGTCTGCGGACTCCAGGAGATCTACCTTGGGTCTCCTGTCGAGCAAGTCCATCTGCTAACATCACGATCAGCTCGAGCCGGTACCAAAATCTGCACAAGAAGTGCAGAGTGCAGTATGAGTACAACTGACCCCATGTACTCTATAAGTGACGATCCTAACCTCGACGAAGTAGTAACGAGGCTCAGGCGGGCCACTCATACTACAACTTGTACGCAATATAATTAATATACATAGAAAAGGAAATACAAGACGAAATAAAGCAGTCAATTCAAAGTAATAGTTACAGCTTCAAGAATAAGTCAGCGACGTTCATAATTTAGCAATCCTTAAGTGCAAAAAGGAATACCGTAAAAACTATCACAACTCAGAGGAATATAATCACACAGGTTGTTGCGGCACGCCACACCCGATCCCATCGTACGTCACATAATCCTCCCTAATTTCCTCGTAATAACATTAACAACAAAGAATATATATATATAGGTGTTGCGGCGCGCAACCTGATCCCACCATATCACAATATCAGAATTATCGTTCACCCTTATTCCACCAAAACAACCCACCCTTATTATACCTGTTGCGGCGTGCAACCCGTTCCCACCGTACAATATGGATTCACCTTTAATCTACCTCATCATACCACCCTTATCTCACCTGTTGCAGCGTGCAACCCGATCCCACCATATCAATATCAAGTACTCAATATGCACAATAAAACTTACAATTCGAATCATGGAAAAGCCCTTACAATCCCTAAACACCAAACTGAAACAAATAGGAAACTTTGCACAACATGATAATCTGCATAAGTAATACTACACAACAAGACCAATCCAGAATTTACAACTAGAAGATGCAACTAAACCAACTTGAGCAAATAGTAGGAGATCATGAAACAATGAAAAAATCTAATATCATAAACATGAGGAAACAATGACTAACATGTAGCAATTAGGCATGTGAACACATTTAGAACATATAACAATTAAGACAGGGAAAGAGATAATTTAAGAAAAGCGGGAAAATAGGGAAACCAAGTAATTCGGTGGCGAATAAGCACTTGTCACCTCGCATATACGCCGCTCACATGAAATTCACATAGCACATAGTCTGAGGATTCCTAATTCCCTCAAGTCAAGGTTAGACACAACACTTACCTCGCTCCAAAAACCACTCAATGCTCAACCATAACTTTGCCTCTCAAACAAGCCTCTGAACCAATAAAATCTAGCAAATTACCAACCAAATGATTCAAATTAAGCCTTAGGAACTACCCACGATTGCAAATAATTCAATTTAGACCATTTTGAAAAAGTCAGCAAAAGTCAACCCTCGGGCCCGCTTGGTCCAATCCTGAAGTTCGGACCAAAACCCGATTACTCATTCACCCCCGAGCCCGATTATGTAATTTGTTTTGGAATCCGACCTCAACTTGAGGTCTAAATCCCCAATTTACAAAATCCCTAATTTCTACCCAAAACCCCCAATTTCCACCATGAAAACACAAGATTTAAGGTTGAAATATTAGGAAATGTAGTGAAAGATTGAAAGAAACTAGTTTAGAATCACTACCAATGAGTTGGGGAAGAAATGTCTTTGAAAAATCTCCTCTAGGGCTTCTTGTTTTGAAAATATTGAAGAATGAGAAAAATCCCATCTAAGTCAAGTTTTACCCAGCTGCAGATGTCACATTTGTGACATGGGGTTCGCGAATGTGAAGAAACCACCGCAATTGTGAAGTCCTCACATCTCTGCATTCATCGCATTTGTGATGAGAAGTTCGCAAATGCAAACACTGAGTTTCCGCAAACGCGATCATTTGATCGCATTTGCGATCACTGCCCCCACTTGGCCTCCTTTCGCAAATGCGAAGCATTGTTCACAAATGCGAAAATCATGTGGCCCAACTACTCTTCGTAAATACGAACCCATCAGAGGTTGCAAATGCGAAGCCTGATCTCACAAGTGCGAGATCAGAGGTCTGCACCAGAACTGAAACACCAACACCATTTTCTAAGTCCAATTTCACTCCGTACCCTATCCGAAACTCACCCGAGCCCTCGGGGCTTTAAACCAACTATGCACACAAGTCTAAGAACATCATACGAACTTGCTCATGCGATCAAATCGCCAAAATAACACCTAAAACTACGAATTGAGCACCAAATCAAATGAAATTTTCAAGAAAACTTTGTGTCATGACCCCCAAACCTTAGCCGCCCTGATGGCGCCTATCATGGAACTAGGCTAGCCAACAATCTCATACTGACATAATATTTTCATAATTTCAACAAAACAACCCAAATAAATAGTCTAACTACTACCCCTAAAATCTGGAGTCAACACGTCATGAGCATCTACGAGTAGTACAAAATAACCTTACTGTCATAATACATCAAGTCTAAGTACGCAGAACTAAATACAAAACAAGAAATGGGAAAGAGATGATGTGGATGCTGAACAACTACCTCGAAGTCCCAACTCCGGCTCCACAAGAAGGAAGAAAAAGCGCTCGGTACCAGCACTTATATCTGCACACAGGGGTGCAGGGAGTAATGTGAGTACGCCAACTCAGTAGAATGAAAATAAATCAAGTATGAGTAGTAAGAAACACATAGGATCAAATCATTAATTAACAATAAGCACAGTGTTTCTTTCCAACAGTGTATACATTAAATCACCACACTTTAAAAGCCAACTTCAGTAAAAATCCTTTAAAAAGTGTGATTTCCAACAATTTCAGAAAAATGCCCAATAGTTTAGTGAAAAATGAAATAAAGCATAAATAGCCACTTGGGCCAAAACATGTATCATAAACCGCCCCTCGGAAAAATCATCACTCAGAATCAGCCGCTCAACATGCCTCACAATCACTCAGTATCATCCCCTCGAGCATCCTCACTGTCACTCATGCCTCCCAATCACTCGACACTCGCATTCAGTAGGTACCTGCGGCTCACTAGGGGTGTGTACAGACTTCGGAGGGGCTCCTTCAGTCCAAGCGCAAATATCAAGCAATCTCGTGGCATATCATATCCTCGCAATCAGGCCCTCAGCCTCACTCAGTCAGAAACTTTCAAAAAGCCACTCGGGATGTCAGTAAAACGGGGTACTCGACCCAAAAACATCATTTTATATCTCAAAATAGTGTAAATAAGGTTGAGGTTCGAAATCAGTTAAACATAATATGATTGATTGTAAATCATAAGTCAACACAGTGAGGAATAATAGTAAAAGCCCCCAAGGGGTCTAAACAGGTCGGCATAAGGCCCCAAACATGGCTTACAGCCCAAATATAACAATAGTCTAAAAACACGATTTAACATATGATTTAAAAGTAAATACGCAACTCAATAGTTTCCACGGGAAGGACCAAGTCCAAATCCCTAATCAGTGCACGTCACACATTCGTCATCCAACATGTGCGCCACTCCAAAAATAGTGAGAAAATACGAAGTTTGGGGTTTCAAACCCTCAGGACAAGATTTATAGTTCATTACTTACCTCAAACCGGCCCAAATACTAATCCGCGATGCTTTTGCTTCTCGAATCGGCTTCCGATTGCTCCGAATCTAACCAAAACCAGATTAATATCATCAATATACGCTAAAGGAACTAAGCCCACTAGAAAATTATTAAATTTAACAAACATTCCCGAAATTGGCCAAACCCGACCCCCGAGCCCACGTCTCGGAATTCTATAAAAATCACATCACAAGAATCCTCATCCTTTCCCTAGTCTATTCATATAAAATGCATCAAAATCCGACCACAATCGACCTCTCAATTCCTCAATTTTAAGTCCCAATTTTCCAAGCCCTAAACCCCCAATTTAATCACTGATTTTCCCCATAATTTCACCCTAAATCAGTCCAAAATCACACAGAAACGGGTTTTAGGTTCAAAAATCTTACCTCAACGAAGTTCCCTTGAATTCTCCCTTCAAAACCCTCTCTCAAACCTCAATCCCGGATGAAAATGTTGAAGAAATAGCTCCAATTCGCGAAGGCTGGGTATTTATAATTTCTGCCCAGTGAAACCGCACCTATGGTCATTTCTCCGCACCTGCGGTGAATCACCCGCACGTGCGATCCAGGTCTCGCACCTGCGACTTTCTCCAGCCTGACCAATTATCGCACCTGCGGAAGCCACCTTGCACCTGCAGCGTCGCACCTGCGGCTACCCTTCCGCAGGTGCGGCCACACTAGAAACCTCGCACCACCAGCTCCTTCAGCTGCATTTTCCAACTTTAATCCTTCCGATGACTATCAGAAATCAACCCGAGCCTCTCGGGACCCCAACCAAAAATACAAACAAGTCCCATAACCTTATTCGAACTTAGACGAGCCTTCGAAACACCCAAAACAACGCGAAAACACCAAGATCACATCGGATTCAAGCCTATGAACTTAGAGATTTCTAAATTTCTCCAATGATGCCGAAACCAACCAGAACATGTCCGAATGACCTGAAAATTTGCACACACGTCCAAAATGACGCTACGAACCTACTGAAACTTCTGGAATTCCATTCCTACCCCGATAGCTAATTTTCCGTTGCCGACCGAAAATCGCCAAAAACTCAATTTCGCCAATTCAAACCTAATTCTACCCCGGGCATCAAAACCACACTCCGAACACATCCCTAAGTCCCAAATCACCTAACGAAGCTATCCGAACCATAAAATATATATTCCGAGGTCGTTTACCAATAAGTCAACTCCCTGTTGACTTTTCTAACTATTAAGTCAATTTAAGAGACTAAGTGTCTCAGTTCTCACCACGACCACCCTGAACCCGAACCAACCGACCCAACACATCATAATTAGGTTAACTAGAACATAACAAAGCTGAAACAGGGGAAACAGGGCTAATCTCACGGAACGACCGGCTGGGTCGTTACATCCTCCCCCTCTTAAACAAATGTTCGTCCTCGAACGGGTCTAAAAACATACCTGGAATCTCAAATAAGTGAGGATATCTGCTCCGAATCTCCCGCTCGGTCTCCCAGGTGGCATCCTCCACCAGCTGTCCTCTCCACTGAACCTTCACTGAAGCTATATCCTTAGACCTCAACTTTCTTACCTGACGACCCAAAATAGTCACTGGCTCTACCTCATATGACATATCACCCTCGAGCTGAACCGTGTTGAAGTCCTAAACATGAGACGGGTCACCAACATACTTCTGGAGCATCGAAATATGGAACACCGGATGAATACCCGATAATCTGGGTGGAAAGGCAAGTCTATAATCCACCTCTCGAATCCTCTAAAGCACCTCAAATGGCCCAATGAATCGGGGACTCAGCTTTCCCCTCTTCCCGAACCTCATAACACCCTTCATGGGTGACACCTTCAGCATTACCTTCTCTCTCTCCATGAAAGACACATCCGAACCTTCCGGTCCGCATAACTCTTCTGCCTAGACTGCGCCGTGCGAAGCCGCTCCTGAATCTACTTCACCTTATCCAACGCATCCTGAACAAAATCTGTTCCCAATAGCCTAGCCTCGCCCGACTCAAACCAATCAACCGGAGATCTACACCTCCTACCATATAAAACCTCATACGGAGCCATTTGGATACTTGACTGATAACTATTATTATATGCAAACTCCGCGAGCGGTAGAAACTGGTCCCATGAACCCCCGAAATCAATGACACACGCACGCAACATGTCCTCCAGAATCTGAATAGTACGCTCCGACTGCCCGTCAGTCTGAGGATGAAATGCTGTGCTCAACTCAGCCTGAGTACCTAACTCTCTCTGCACGGCCCTCCAAAACTGAGATGTGAACTGGGTACCTCTGTCGAAAATGATAGAAACTGGAACCCCATGCAATCGACTAATCTCCCTGATATAAATCTCAGCTAACCGCTCCGAAGAATAGGTAGTACCAATAGGAATGAAGTGCTCGGACTTGGTCAACCGATCCACAATAACCCATATAGCATCAAACCTCCTCGAAGTCCGTGGAAGCCCAACTACGAAGTCCATGGTGATCCGCTCCCACTTCCACTCCGGAATATCTAACCTCTGATGCAATCCAACCGGTCTCTGGTGCTCATACTTAACCTGCTGACAGTTGAGACGCCGAGCCACGAACTCAACAATATGCCTCTTCATCCGCCTCCACCAATAATGCTGTCTCAGATCCTGATAAATCTTCGCGGCACCCGGATAGATGGAATACCGCGAACTATGTGCCTCTGCTAGAATCAACTCTCGGAGCCCATCCATATTGGTCATGCAAATCCGGCCCTGCATCCTCATGACCCCATCATCACCAATAACCACATCCCTGGCATCACCTCGACGAACCCTGTACTGAAGAACAAACAAGTGTGGATCATCATACTGGCGTGCTCTAATCTGATCATAAAGAGAAGACCTGGAGGCTACACAAGCCAATACTCGTGGGGGCTCTGATAGATCCAATCTCACCAACTGACCCGCTAAAGCCTGAACACCAAGTTCTAAAGGTCGCTCCGCTGCTGGTAGGTAGGCTAGACTCCCCAAACTCTCTGGTCTGCGACTCAGGGCATCGGCCACTACATTGGCCTTCCCCGGATGATATAGAATAGTGAGGTCATAATCCTTGAGAAGCTCCAACCATCTCCTCTGACGCAAATTCAGATCCTTCTGCTTAAGCAGATGCTGCAAACTACGGTGATCAGTGAAAATCTCACAATTTACTCCATACAAATAATGGCGCCAAATCTTCAAGGCGTGGACAATGGCTGCTAGCTCAAGATCATACACTGGATAATTCTTCTCGTGCACCTTCAACTGTCTGGATACGTAGGCAATCACCCTACCGCCCTGCATCAAAATCGCTCCAAGGCCAACTCTCGAGGCATCACAGTAAACTGTATAAGAACCTGAACCCGTAGGCAAAACCAACACCGGAGTTGTAGTCAAAGCTGACTTGAGCTTCTGATAGCTCTCCTCACACACCTCCGTCCACTTGAACAGAGCACCCTTGTGGATTAATCTGGTCATAGGTGCTGTAATAGATGAGAATCCCTCTACAAAATGACGATAGTATCCTGCCAAACCAAGGACACTGCAAATCTCAGTAGCTGGTGACGGTCTAGGCTTGCTCTTCACCGCTTCTCTCTTCTTCGGATCAACCTCACTACAACAAAAAAGGTCTTTTCCGACAATTTATTAGTGGCAATAAAATAAAAGCCACAAAATGATTTCATAAACTCAAATGTTAGCCGCAAATGAGCATTGGCCGGTATTAAGCACCCTTTTACTGGCAATAAAAGGAAATAGCCATTGAAAATCACTAATTTAAAGAAATTTTTACTACTTACTGATTATTTTATTTTTTCCCTCCAAATAACTTTTCACTAAAAAAAGTATTCCCTCCATTATATAGATCTAAGTTCCTAAAACTTTAGAAATTATTTTTTAAAATAGCAAACACTTTTCATCACCACTACCCTGTCACCGATGCTTTGTGGCTTCTCCGTCTCTCCGTCAGTGGCAACCAATCCCAGGTAAAACAAATGATATATCTGTATATAAAATCTTGAAGAGTTTGGATGGGAAAGCGATATGGGTAAATGTTGCTGATGATAGATCCGGGTGCAGCTATTGAGTCTTTCAAAATTTTGGATAGGTGTTTCTATTTTTGCGTTTCTTGTAAGTTTTGAATCCCATTTCTTCTAAGATAATGTGTTTATTGATTTTCCCCCCTTTGATTTGCTTTTAGGTGCTCGACCTTTTTGCCTCACCAGAATTTTCTCATATTTACTCTCTAAAGTTGTATGCTCAGTATCTAAGTAACTATCTTTCTTTTTTGTTTTTTTTAATCTTTATTTTGTGGAATAATTTGTATTTCATACTCCATTTCACATATGGAAGAGCTAACAAAAAGATGTTGTAATTTGATATATTCTACAATGAATTAGAATTAGAGCAACTGAAGATTCAACACTGTTTTTTAGTTTGATGCCATGATACTCATCAAGTTAATCTCTTATTAAGTTCGAACAATTCTTTGATACTTGAAGCAAAATGTAGAATAGTTTGTTGAGACACTTAAGGTAGGTCGTGCTGAGTACTTACTGTCACTCGAATTTTCCTACCACTAAGCACTTCTTTTTGAAAGGATTGATACATCATGAGTTTATAGGAGACTCTTGAGACCAAAAAAATACTTCGCAATAAGCTATCTATTTTTAACAAGTAGTTCAACATTTCTTTCTGTCGTTTGAACTTTACAGTCATTGACCACTTTACTGTTTAGTTCTTCAAGAAAATCCTAGAGTGTAAAAATCAAATATACCATGAGTCTATAGGAGAGGGTAGAATACTTGAGGTATGTGACTTGTTCAAGCCACGTTTGTGTGGGAAATGAACGTTCAATAAAAGGGTAAAGCGTTTGAAATTCTTATGTGAATTCCTGTTTGTCTAGTTTCTCAAGGTTCAAACTTTATTGTACGAGCATTTTTTTTCCTGAGAAAGATTTTGACAACCATTACGTTGGTGCTATTTGAATATTAATTGTTCTCCATTTTCAATTTAATGCCTCATTTCCTATTTATTTGCAGGCTCATATGAACAAGATTATGCAAGCTAACGAGGATTTGCGGAAGATTGCCATGGTTGTCCCTCTTTTATTCTGTAAGTGCTCTTGAAATCACAAAGTTCAATGAACTAATTTAATATTTTTTAGTTCGTATTTCGTATACGAAGTAGGGTACAAAGAAATCTTGATGGTATGACTCTTTGAAATGTTTCATTGATAAGACCTCAAAAGTATACATTGTCATGTTGATTATGATCGGTTCATGCTAAGAAGTTTAAGTTATCTTATTTGATTTAATAAACCTATATGGTAACAAAGTTCCAATAATACAAGATGCTCATAGTATTTCTTCTTCCCATTTTGATACCTACTGGACCATTATTGTGACCCATAACAATGGAATGGAGGGTCGTTTTTGATGAAGCATTTCTTAGCCTACTTATAGAAATTTTAAAATTTTGGGTGGGGTCGTTTTCTTAATTATCATTTAAATGATTTTTCGTAATATTCTTTCTGTACCGGAATTAATCTGAGTATTTCTTTTAGGCTTTCTAATACATATTCTATGTATTCTATATCTTTGGTTCTTTGATATTCTTCTATATTGGTTTTTATTAAGTTTGATAGTAAATTTATACTGTCGGTAGTTTGCTGTCAATATTGTAGGTATATATGATTCATTATTGTTCTGAATATAAATCTAACTCATATATGTCTATGTTTATATGATCTGATATAATTAATTTTGTCCAATCTTGATTTATTATTTCTATTATTTCAAAATTAACTAATTTTTTATAGATTATCATTTTTATTCAAGCTAATTAAGAAATGTCATAAGGGAAAGGATACTCGACATTTATCGCATTTGGGAAGTAGTTCTTTTAACTTAGCATGTTATCTAAGAAGGTATCTTTGAAATATATAGACAACAATCGACAGTTAAAATAAGAATATTACATCTGTACAAAGTTCTTATGAGTAGCAGACTTTGATCTAAGTATTTTGGATTGCTTATTAAATCTTGACTTCTACTTCCCTCCACATTTTACTGAACTTAACTTTGAGGCAACACAAAAATATCTACTTTGCCTAGACATTCTTGGCTTCATTAATTTATAAATTTTATTGTATGGCTGGAGCAATAAATTTGTGTATATTCCCCCTTTAGTTTTCTTTATCTTCTCGAACGTAGATGCAGTTAATTATTTGAATTTGTCTACCACTTTATACTGATAGTAATCCTGCTTAGAATAAATTGACCAGCTTTTCTCGATTAACCATACTAAAATTAAGTTGCTTAATCACTAGGAGGGTGAAAAAGAGGAATATGTTAGAAAAGCTTTATGTCAATAGGTGAACACTGGAGTTCTGATTTTAACTTTATTTTTTGTTTCTTACTGTCTATTCTGCTAATTTTACCAACTATACACTAACCTTTCTCTTCTTAACTTTTGAGAATATATAAGCACGCCAAAAAATATGTTTCTTTTTGAGGGGTTGACAGTAGATTATGAGAATTGAAAGAACAAAGGAAGAGGTAAAAGATATGCTATTATGAACATGTAAATGTCACATAATTATTTTCTTGACTGTTGAAGAATTTCACATATGATTGTATGTTTGATATTCATTTTATTTTATCATTTCAGGTCATACATTTTGATTTTCAGGAATTTGGCATATGGCAAGCTTCATTATGATCAAGGGCAGGCGAATTTTGTGCGACTTATTTTCTAGTTTATAGACATTTGATAACACAAGTTATCAAAAAGCTGACACTAGTAATTAAATTCAAATAGTTTAGCCTTTTTATCATATTATCGACATTTTGAACTTCTGAATTATTAATTATTTTTGTTTGATGTGGATTCAATGAAGTGCATTATGAATTTTGAAATGGACTATTATTATTTACCTTTAATTGCAATAAGAAAAGTTATTAAAATGTCTTCCTATATGGTAGTAAGATAATTTTATACTGGCCATAAAAAAAGTCTTTAATTATGTAAAAGAAGATGAATGTATGGATAGTTTAGTGACAATCACAATTGTCGCTAGATGGTGTTTTTTGTACCAACAATTGTATTTGTCTTTAGCAACAATAATAAATGCCGTAAAATGTGTTATATGTTATAAAATAATGACCGTAAAATAAATAAACTAAAGACAAGTTTAGAGAGAGACGGATATATTATTGAACTTTCAAACTGATGTACATAATGAACTGAAATCTCCTCTATTTATAGAAGAGGAAGCTACTGTGTAAGCTGCTTGTAAGCTGCTACTGCAAGCTGCTGTGTAAGCAGCTTGCAAGCTGCTACTGTACCAGATGTAGATAATCTTCTTCCGGGAGTAATGTTTATCCATAACGGAGTACCAAAATGATAAGCTTCTTTAGGAGGGTTATTTCCAATAGAGTACTAAATAGATAAACATATTTACGGCAGTGTCCCATATGGATAAGCTTCTTCAGGAAGCTTATTTACAACGGAGTACTAAATGAACATCCATTATATAATATATATTTATAACACTCCCCCTTGGATGTTCATTAAAAGATAATGTGCCTCATTAAAACCTTACTAGGAAAAACCTTGTGAAAAAAGTTCTAGTGAAGGAAAAAGAGACATATTTAGTAATACGCATTGCTAGGTGCCTCATTAAAAACCTTATAGGAAAACCCTGTGGGAAAAAACCTTAGTAAGAAAAAAAAAGTGCATCGCGTATTTTACTCCCCTTGATGAAAACCTTGTTTCAGATATTTGAGTCTCCGCATTCCAATATTGTATACCATCTTCTCAAAAGTTGAAGTTGGCAAAGATTTAGTGAATAAATCTGCCGGATTGTCACTTGAACGGATTTGTTGCACATCAATGTCACCATTTTTCTGAAGATCGTGTGTGTAGAATAATTTTGGTGAAATGTGCTTCGTTCTATCACCTTTTATAAATCCTCCTTTCAATTGGGCTATGCATGCAACATTGTCTTCGTATAAAATTGTGGGTCTTTTCTCACATTCCAAACCACATTTTTCTCGAATAAAATAAATTATTGATCTCAACCATACGCATTCCCTAATTGCTTCATGAATAGCTATTATCTCAGCAGATTTGAAGAAGTAGCAACAATAGATTGCTTTGTGGAGCGCCATGATATGACAGTACCTCCATAAGTAAATACGTACCCGGTTTGAGATCGAGCTTTATGGGGATCAGATAAATAACCTTCATCTACATAACCAACAAGATGTGCACTATCTTTGTTAGCATAAAACAAACCCATATCAAGAGTTCCCT